>WEIS01091777.1:0-20303 GCA_013389965.1 Todus mexicanus
AAAGGCATAAAGATGACAAACTTATTAAATGTAGCCAGTATGATGGCCTTGTGGAACTGGCAACCATCTGTGCGCTCTGTAATGATTCCTCTTTGGATTACAATGAAGTAAGTACATACCCTAGAACAGCGGAGAGCACGAGAATGAGACTAAATGTTTGTTCACATCTGTCTACGTAATAATACCTGTCAGTGGTAAATCCCCTTCTAGTCAAGGGGGGAGAGTATTTATGTTCTTTTAAGTGTTAATTCTGGGAATGATTTTTTTGTGGAACACTGAGAAAATTCAAGCCAGGCAGCAAGTGTAACCTGGAACTTGGAGCTCTCCTGGTGTGTAGAATGCACTGCTGCTTTCCTGCTTTGCCTCGCCTCCTTAAGGTTGCTACCTCTCATAGCAACTTAAATGCTTGATGATAAAAGTCCTGACATCCTTCTCTGCTGGTCTTGAGAGGAAAGGCTTCAAATTCCCTTCAAATCATGCTCTTCAAGGCTGCTTTTTAGAAACAGACTTGCTCGTTTCATAAGCCGTAGTAAGTCTTAAGCTATTTTCCATTGTGAAACTTGAAATTTCGTCTCCAGTGGGTTCCATGCGAGGTTTAAAGTAAACCCCTGTGTTTTTGTTTGCTTTGTGTTAACTAAAGGCTAAGGGAGTATATGAAAAAGTTGGTGAAGCTACAGAAACGGCGCTTACCTGTCTGGTGGAAAAGATGAACGTATTTGACACAGATTTGAAAGGACTTTCTAGAATCGAACGTGCAAATGCTTGCAACTCGGTCAGTACTCTATAGTCTGGAATTCATTGAGGAGGGAGTTTTATAGTATATATTATCTACATGCATTTTTATACCTTTTTTATTTCTTTTTTAATCAGGTGATAAAACAACTCATGAAGAAAGAATTCACTCTGGAATTCTCAAGAGACAGAAAGTCTATGTCTGTCTATTGTACACCAAACAAACCGAGCCGCACATCCATGAGCAAGATGTTTGTTAAGGTTAGTTCCTCGCTTGAGAAGGGTGCTTATGGAATGGCTGCAAAAGCAGCACAATACTAAAAATTATATCCCAACTAACAGCAGCTTTGAAGATGAAAGAAAGACTTCAGTTTGAGCAAATGATGTAATGGAAAGGGATTTATTAAGCTGCTTTTTTGTCCTTTGCAGGGTGCTCCTGAAGGTGTAATCGATAGATGTACACATGTCCGTGTTGGAAATGCTAAAATACCATTAACACCAGGAATTAAGCAGAAAATAATGTCTGTCATTAGAGAATGGGGAACTGGTAGAGACACGTTGCGTTGCTTGGCTCTGGCGACCCATGACAATCCACCCAGAAAAGAGGAAATGAATCTTGAGGACTCCTCAAATTTCATTAACTATGAGGTAAGTTTAGTAAAATACACTTTTCACACTTCTCCCAAACTGGCTAATGGTGACTCCTTATATTTGATTGCTTTTTGAGAAAGTTACATCCAAGAATCCTCTCTTTCTGGGTATTTTTCATGTCAGACACAATAGTCAGGCCACATGTGAAGGTAATGCTCAATTTAAGAAGAGATGATATGTATCTGAAGAAACTTATGTTCTTGGTGGCTGGTATACGTGCTGCTGCTTGGCTGAAAATATATCATGAAATCAGTTAAACATCTACTTGCAAATTGTATTATTTTACATATATACATATAAGTTCTTCAGGATCATAACACCTTCGACTATTCTCGGAGACCGACCCTAAAAAATATTCCAAAGAATTGCATTGTGGTTTCGGCTTTCATGGCTTTCAGGCTGACATTGCTCAACTGCAAGACCTCTTTGGGAATTTTGTGACGAAACATACCAGCCATTTTCTGCTCTGGGGGTCAAGTTCACTTCCCTGCCTCCACGCTGTCAGCTGCTAAAGCTCCGTCCGTGATTATCATCTTAGCTGCTCTGTAATTTTCCAATGAAATCTGTATCTAGGATTTAGAGGAGGGGAAATGACAACAGTTGCGTGAGAGTTCTTGGCTTGCGCTCTGTGCTCCTGGCACTGAATACGAAAAAGAAAGACTTGACTGCTTGCAGGTTGGATTTGCAAGGCTGACAACTAGAGCTCATCTTGGCTAATAAAATGAGTGCATTTGAAGCAAAATATATATTCGGAAAGGTAGGATCCCATCTCAGAGTATGGCCATGCTCTGGGAATTAACTGTGTCCTCCCATTTGCTCATTGCGTAGATGGTACCGTGTAGCACTGTGATTTCAGAAGCATTAAATTCTTATTTATCTCCTCTTACTTGTTAACGTGCCTAAAGATTGGTGACCTTTCAGTTCTTCTCCAGCTTGAATTTGCTGTCAGAGCTGAAATGCTGTGAAGATTTAGCATGGTGAAGCAGTAGCCCCTCTGAAGTAACCTTTTTAGGGAAAAATACCCTGACATAATAGCAAGTGTATCAGTAATACTCTGGGTTTGACCAAATGGCAGGATGACACAGACCTCGGTGTCTTAACTGCTGAATGCGGAACCACAGAATATTGTGGAGAGGAGTAAAAACAAATGTCGCTGCTCCCAGACATACTTAGCGTGCAAGCAAAATGATTGTTTTGCTAATGTCAGATGAGAAGTCTACAGGATCTTGCCCTAAAACTTGGTGCTGTTTCGTTTCAGACCAACCTGACCTTTGTGGGCTGTGTGGGTATGCTGGATCCCCCCAGGATTGAAGTCGCTTCATCTATAAAGCTGTGCAGACAAGCTGGTATTCGAGTCATTATGATTACCGGTGACAATAAAGGCACAGCCGTAGCTATTTGCCGTCGCATCGGGATCTTTGTGGAAGATGAAGATGTTTCTACGAAGGCCTTCACTGGTCGTGAGTTTGACGAGCTGTCCCTTGCTGCCCAGAGAGACGCCTGCCACCACGCCCGCTGCTTCGCTCGCGTGGAGCCTTCCCACAAATCGAAAATCGTTGAGTTTCTTCAGTCTTTTGATGAAATTACAGCTATGGTAAGTAATCCAACTTCTACTTGGGCTGAAAAGGCACATGCCGCGTTTAACCCCAAATTTATGCCTTTTCAGATTAATTCCCTACTCTGGAAGACGCTTCCACATTTCCCTGAACTCAAAGCCTCAGAATAGTTCCGCGCTTAAGTGATTTTTAAAGATCCACAACCTCACCCAGGGCAAAACTCCTTTCTGATCCTATATGTAAGTGCCCACTTTACTTATTGTTTTCCAACTTTAAATTCTCGTTGTAGACCGGTGATGGTGTCAACGATGCCCCTGCGTTGAAGAAGGCAGAAATTGGAATCGCTATGGGTTCTGGTACTGCAGTGGCTAAAACTGCTTCTGAAATGGTTTTAGCAGATGACAATTTCTCAACTATTGTAGCTGCTGTGGAAGAAGGACGTGCAATTTATAACAACATGAAACAGTTCATCCGTTACTTGATCTCCTCCAACGTTGGAGAAGTCGTTTGGTAAGTCTGAAATGTTTTTTTACTTGGAGTTAGAGTAGTAATGATGGAGTCTTTTGTAGTTATTTATTTACTTGCAGCATTTCTCACGAAAACCAGAGAAACAGGTTCTCCAGGTAACTGATCGTTGTGATTGTGTGGAAGTCTGCATGCTTCTAGCCCAGCCTTTACTGGAGGATTTTAGCACACCACCTTGCGTTGCATATAACATTCTAGCTCAGTAGGTGGTTAAATACTTTACAATTATTTCCATGATTGGAATAATTCTCTAGAATAGGAAAACAAAACCCTTAATAAATATTACAAGATCTGGTATTTCACATAACTTAGTCACAGCTGTTTGTTTAACCTCAAGTTACAGAAGAATGTGTCTTCTGTGTCTGTGGAAGGAATGGTGACCTGGTGCCACAGAATACATTGCTGGTAACAGAATGTAAATATTGATCTCCTAAGAGCTGCTTATATCAAAGCATTCTTTCTGCCAGCGTGGAATAGAACACAGCAATTGTCTCGCCTGGTTCCTTGTAGACTTTAAAGCTGCCCTTCCTATGGCTCTTGCTGCAGCCACTGTTTCTGGTCTATTTATTCATGCAGGCTTGGAGCCATGCAAGTTACACGCTCATTAGATTTTTGCAGGGACTAGCAGTAATCGGGCTAAATGAAGCTTAGTCATTCGAGCTAAAATGCTGTTCTGTCTGCAGAAGTTTTAGCGTCTTCTAGAAACTGGCTCTTGTGAGCCTTTATGCACATATGTATATATTTACCTATACCCACAGAGTGGGGGGAAAAAACAAGGCTAAAGCAGGAAATCTTCTATTCCTGAAGTTAGCAGAAGAAGATAATGCTTCAAAATTTAAATGCTGGTGGTTAGAAGTGTTTGCTCTTGAATTTTTTTGTAGTACATGAATATTCAGTTTGTGATATTAAATGGATAACTCTGTAGAGGAGAACAGCAGCGATGCTGCAAGCTAAGGCTTAAGCATTAAAAGGACTTATTTACATGCACAAGAATAAGCTTATAATTGGTGCTTGGGTGGCTTTTTTTTCTAGTATCTTTTTGACTGCTGCCCTGGGTTTTCCTGAAGCTCTCATTCCTGTCCAACTGTTATGGGTGAACCTTGTGACAGATGGTCTCCCGGCTACTGCTCTGGGCTTTAATCCTCCTGATCTTGACATCATGAATAAGCCACCACGCAACCCCAAAGAGCCACTGATCAGTGGATGGCTCTTCTTCCGTTACCTCGCTATTGGATGTAAGTAGTAATAGCCTTTTTTTTTTTTTTAATTAAGCTTATATAGGTAATTTGTTTTTTTTCCTTTTGAGATCCACTTGAAAGCAGTTTGTATAATCTTGTATGCTGAAATCCTGAAGGTAGCAATAGATGTTCTGCGAGGCTGGTATTCTTCTTGTGTTTTGTTTCAGGATTCACACTTCGTTTTGCACGTTTGCAGGCAGTGCTGTGACAGGAACAGTAAAGCTGTCTTTTATTTTATTTATTTCTTCTTTGGTAGCAACTGAGGCACCAAAAGCCCTAGATGTGTAACATCAGAGTGACATTCACCACTTCAGAAACTTTTCTAATGGCTTCCTAGTTGTCAAAATCAAATTTTATAACTGGTTTTCAAATGGTTATTGAAGTTACAACTGGTGGAGCAGATTCCTTGCATAGGAGATGGATGAATTACACTGTTTTTTTACAGTACTGCAGGTCTTGAGGTAGAAATGTGGTGAGTTCTGTACGGTTCACAGCACTGAAAAAAGCATTTTGTTCTCTTTAAGGTTATGTTGGAGCTGCCACAGTGGGAGCTGCTGCCTGGTGGTTTATTGCTGCTGATGGTGGTCCGAGAGTTTCCTTTTATCAGCTGGTATTGCTCAGTTTAATACCTTGTGGGGGAGAGGGGAAGTACATGCTGCTTTCAGATTGTTACTAGAAATGACTGTAGAAAAACGGTGGGTTACAGAAATTTATATCGCGAGATGTTTTCAGACTTGTTACTGTGAAACTTGATCGTAATTAGTCTTAATACTAAAGCTCAAGGATGGGATACCCGAGCTTCTAAACAACTTAAAGGACTACTTGTTGTCTTGTAAGTACAAGGCTAATGGAGATTTTTCTAAAGCTGGCCAAAGTTGAAACCCAGTGCTTAAAGGAGTCATATTAAAGGTTTTGGTTCCGTCATACTCGTTGCTTATTTCAGAATTGCCTATTTTACGTTTCAAAAGTTACCAAGCTGTGGCAGTGAGTTCACGTTGTTCTGTTCTAGAGCCATTTTCTGCAGTGCAAAGAGGACAATCCGGACTTCTCTGGTATCGACTGTGTGGTTTTTGAGTCTCCGTACCCAATGACCATGGCTCTTTCCGTACTGGTCACCATAGAGATGTGCAACGCTCTCAACAGGTTCGTACATCCAAATGGGAAACTGAAGCTTCTGCACAGCTTATCCCAAATCCTGCTTTTTGTGCAATTGGATTCTTGGTGTAGGGACAGCTCAGCTAATGAAGAATGAGTCATGTTTCCTTTCTGAATCCTGGTAGTGCAAACAAAATGACTCTCTTGGATAACATTTGAGATCTCTTGTCATAAGGTGTATTTTTAAGGCTGCCAATTCGCTCTGCTGTTGTACTGAGCATGAGCAACTGAAATATTTTCCATGATTTCTAATCTAAGCTTAATCATTCAGATTATCCCTCCTATGTTGGTATAAAGTGATATCAAGGAGAACTAAAATAAGAATGCTGAAGATATGGAAAATGGTTTTTTTTCTTGCCCTAAGGGAGTGTGGGTTTAGCCAATTAACGTTAGATTATAAATGGAAACCACTAAATAGCACAATGTCAAGGGTATTTTTCTTCAAATAGCTTAGAGGTCAGTTAATTTAAAAACAAATAAACTTTAAATACAAGCGTACTGCCGTAGTCCTACATAGTCCGATGTTGCTCTACATCTGATGTTCTGGATCCTTGGCCTCTTCTAGCCTAAATGGAGATGGACTCTGAAGAGCAGAATTAAAGAACAAGCTTTAGGAAGGCGCAAGTACTTGACCCTCTGTATATCCAGCCCTTCAGTGAACTTCAGAAGAAGCGGGTGCGCTCAGTACCCAGGCGTACGGCAGGCTGGGGAGGGCTCTGCCGCCCTGCTGTTCTTGCCAGCTAGTTTTCTGATGGATTCAGTTTCCTCTTGGTGTCTTATGTACACGTATGTACCGTGTTTCTGTTGCAGCCTGTCAGAAAATCAGTCCCTGATGAGGATGCCCCCGTGGGAGAACATCTGGCTGGTGGGCGCTATTTGCTTGTCCATGTCACTCCACTTCCTTATCCTTTATGTGGAACCGCTGCCAGTAAGTGCACCTATCTTACACTCAGCCCTGAGCTTGGAGAGAGAGCAAAATCTTGGCTGGAGCTTAAGGCTTGGGTTGGAGGGGGAGAACAGATGTAACGCTTGGCTTTTCTTTCAGATTATCTTCCAGATCACACCTTTGAACGTGACGCAATGGCTGATGGTATTGAAGATCTCACTACCCGTCATTCTGCTGGATGAGACACTTAAATATGTGGCCCGTAACTACCTGGAACAACCTGGTAAAGATAGTGTGCGGCCTGCCACCAAACCGTGTTCTTTGTCAGCATGCACCGAAGGAGTTTCCTGGCCGTTTGTGTTCATGACTATGCCCTTGGTTATCTGGCTTTACAGCACAGACACTAACTTTAGCGATATGTTCTGGTCTTGACTGACATGGTGACAAGTTTTACATTCAAAGAGAAGAAAAAAAAAAAACAACCACAAAGTTTAACTTAATTTTTTTATTGTTTAGAGCAACTGTCTATTTCTGCTGAATTTTCACATGAACATATTTGCCGGTGATGGAGGTTTCATAATCTAGATATTTTTGGTTTTTTGGGTTTTTTTGGCTTTTTTTCTGACTTCAGTGGGGGCAATATATTCCTCTTTTATACACAGTTAAAGTGTCCATTGACATGTACAGAGAACTAACACTATTTTATGCAAATATTTTTTTGTAGATGAAAAGCATGT
Source organism: Todus mexicanus (assembly GCA_013389965.1). Classification (NCBI taxonomy): domain Eukaryota; kingdom Metazoa; phylum Chordata; class Aves; order Coraciiformes; family Todidae; genus Todus; species Todus mexicanus. Next base: position 7,481 of record WEIS01091777.1, read on the forward strand.
ACAGTGTTCTGTTCAATAGTCTATTCATCATGTAAAAAAAAAAGAGAAAAGAAAACGAAACAAAAGTAATTTTTTTTTCTTTTTGTGTTTTGGAGCCAGCGGACACTATCGAACTAAATTGGCAGCAGATTTTAGGGAATGAATGTGTGTCGTCTAAAACTAAAAAAGCATGTAACTGTTTGTCTTCTGCATGATCATCCAAACTTAATTTGTCAAAGTCAGGTTTTAGTCATAAGCGGAACTTTCTGCACTGGGTAGAGAGTACTGCTACCTCGGACAGGATTTCTTCTGCGTTTCCCCTCTTCCTGATCCCTCACTCTTGGTTCTTGACTGTCCTTGTTTACACCACTTTCTGGATGAGGTATGCCTAATCTTGCTCGTGCAGAAAATACCATGCCAGGTGCAGCCTGCTGGGGTTCTTCCATACTCTCAACACACATAGGGTTGTTTGGGGTGGGGTTTTTTTTAAAAGATTATTTATTTGTCTATTGTATTTTATTGTTAACGGACCTTATTTTGCCAGTGTTGCCCATTCTGCAGGGATAGGGAGGGCTGCTTCTGTCTACTTAAATCTAAACCAAGCCTTTTTAACAAACACAATCTGTTTTAACTCAACAGAGAGTTTAAGTTGGGGTTTAATACCTGATTTACATGCGTCAGATTTTCTTCTTTTTTTTTTTTTCCTTTCCTCTTTTTTTTCCCCCCTTTAAAATCAAAACTTGTAACGAGACCTGGAAAAATAACTTGCACCGCATAGCTAGAAAATTGGGTTTCCTACACTTAGGGCACTAACGATCAGTTGTATCCATGGAGTTACTCTGCTGGCCTGTTGTTAGCCTGACTTGAAGTAACAAGCTCGTATGTGTTTTTTGTAAAATCTGTAAATAGCACATGACCAAATTGAACATATTGTATAGAACTATTTTTATTTTAATGTGGCACTAACCACCTTCATTATTACGGTAAATGTTAAAGCATGTTTTCAAATTCAGTCCTGTATCAACAACGTGTAAGTCATTAACAGTCCTAACTGTGGTGTTTTTCTCCAATGCCTTCCAACTTTCATCGACTAAAGTGAGTATTTCTCTTCCATTTCACCATGCCAGTGGTGACTTGCTGTAAAATAGCATATGCTGTATACATGTTGAAGAATAAATAGTAATTTCCTTCATTCCCATGCCGTGTTTTGTCAAACTCTGCTGTGCTACATTATTATCACCACTTTAGACTCTTTGTTTCGTGGTCCGAAGCTCAAATGACTGATTCCAAAGGCAAAGCACTTGCCTTTGGCTTAGTGTATTTTAGGTCTTGTTTTATAGCACCCAGGAGCCGTAGTGCCCCGAGATCTTTCAGCTTTCGGTCTTAAGTTTGAGATAAAATTGGATAAATGCATAACTTAAGACAGTGACAGCTGCTCACATCAATGTTTAGTGTCCAAAACACTCTGGTACTTGTGGTCAGGTGCTGGTTTACTCCAAAGCTTCTTTTCGTGCTCTGAAACAGGAGGTGTCCTGCTGAGCTGAGCACATTGCCCTAGTCTTTGGTGTCTGCAGTGCTCCAAGTGCAGACGCTCCTCTTTGCAGAAACAGCTTCTTGTTTCCAGTGAGCGGAAACGCTTTGTACACTGGTCGTATGGAAAGGCAAAAGAACGGTCTCGGCTTAACAGGATAGTCTTTGGAAATTGTCCTGAGGTCGCTGTGTCTTTGTAGAGCAGCAGGTGCTGCGTTATCTTGTGCTGGCTCAGTCTGCTTTAATAACCAAATTCAAAGAGCTTTCTGATTCCTCATAGAGGAAAATGATAGTTTAAAGCTATGTTCTGTCGGTGCCAGCTGGAATCCAGTGAGCACAGATAATTCTCTAGGTTTCAAGCTTTCAAATATAGCTGCTAACTTCAAAATACACAGACCCTATCCGCAATTCCGCCGCATTGTGAATACTCGCTGTTTATATAGGCTTTGACTTGTTTAAATTGATGCTGAAAGGACTCAAGGCAGGAGAGCTGAACCTGATGATGTAGTGGGTGTGGTGTTGAACTGTAAGCATTTAAAGTCCATTGAACACCCTCTTTAGTGCGGAAGAACCCGTCTTTGCCAGACTAAGGGGTTTCATGCCCCAAAACCAATGGCCAGTGCCGGCCATTTACTGTATCAATAGTAAATGAGCAATAGGAGACTCGTCTCTGTTTCTTGAAACAAGAGACTAATAGCTCATGTGATGTAGGATTCCTTGAGATAAACAAATGTATACAAGTGTGGTATTTGTTGGAAACAAATATTAGCAAGTTAGTTCTGTGTGCTCCCAACATAGTGGACAGCCTTTTCCCAGGGCAGGAAATTGCCACTGAATCTTAGAACACTGGTTCTGTGTGAACCTCCAGAGCACCACGTTGTTGGTGGGCTTTGTAAAGCCACGTATCTGTCTGTCGCCATGAACAACTCTGCTTCTTGTACGATCCTCTTCTGTCTATTACGCCAAATAATCCTGCTCTACAGCCCCTTTTTCCCTGGCTCTAAGAAGCTGAAGGGGAAAAGGACTGTTAATAAGTAGAATTCAGTCTTCAACACCTTCTTTGTTGGATCTGTCTGTGTTGAAGATGAATCTTGCTGCTTGTGTCCTGGCTTTCCATACTGACATCTGAGAGCTCATTCACATCGGATGCCCCCGGGCGCTTGCATTAGGGCTTTGTTTTCCTTGGAGTTTGCCTTTGAAAGCTGGATGACTGGTGGGTCGATGGAGTGGTGTTCATCCCTCCAGGCTCCTGAGGTTACAGGAACAAATAGCCTTTCTAAGGTGCTCCTGAAGAGCCCAAGCAATCTCCAGCTACCCTGATTTTCTTGAATTTCTCCCAGTCTTGCTGTCCACGTTTTCCTGTAGAAATGGTGCAATAGAATTCCCAAAGATCAGCACTTCCTCACTTCGGGTTCGCTGCAGCCGTTGCTTTCAGTGCTTCTGTTCCCCAGGTGTTGCCACTACGTGGTCAATACCTGCCTTGCGTGGCCAGGACTGGCCAAATGTGAAGACAGCAAAGCACACCCTGCCCTGAAATCGCCATCTGCTGCGAGCTTCCTTGTGAGCTTGGATCTGGTCTTAACCCTTCTCCAGTTGCATAGGCTGGGGGAGGTTGCTCCAATGTGCTTCTGGCTTTAGAATGGTATCAGGCAGCTGATGGCTTTTGAGTTACAGAACCTACAGAAATGCAGCGCAGGGTTAGTGACGAATGCGCTGAAATTAGTGTCCTTAATGGTGTGGGTCCTGCCATCCTTTAGCTACCAACCCTTTCATCTAGGGAGGCCAAGAGAGAGGACTTGCCAGTTTAGAATAGACTTGCCAACATCTCCCAGTTGAGACTCTTGCTTAATTTCTTTGTCCCCCTACATATTTCCTTTCCAGCCTCCTCGCTATCCAGGGTCATCTGGGGATAGAAATAGGTACCTCTTATTTAGTGCGTCAGCGCTGTGGATATATAAACAGAAGCACTTAGTAAAGCAGAAATAACTCGAAGCTCCCCGGGCTTTATCTCCCTATCTGTTTTTAGAAAGTAACTTTATACATTTGTTTCCCTTTGCTCTCATCTCACTGAGCTTTTCCATCTCCGCTGTTTTCCAGATTCTTTAGTCTCCTCATAGATCACTAATTTCCTAGGGAGAGAGTTGTTTGAGGCCAGTATCAATCCTGTGATTGATGCTTCCTTATTCCAGGAACACCAGGAAGGATAGTGGCTTGTCTGGGGAAACCAGCAGGGTTGAGTGAGGCAGAAGCTCCTCCTGAATTCCGTGTTCTGAGCCTGGTCCAGAGCAGAGCAAAGATAACGGTCAGGCAGCTGCAGGCGGCCATCAAACGTTTAGGCAGGGCCTTTTCCCTTCATAGTGCCTCGGGCCCTCTCTGCTTTCAAATGTGCGCGATTCAAAGCACTGTTTGTGAGCCACACGACGAGCTTTTTGCTGGCATCCAAGCAATAAAAATAGTTCATACTTGGGTTCCCAAAGTATTGCTGCCAATAAATAAGTACGAGAGAGGCTGCAGAAAAACAAGAGCGGGCTGTCAAAACGCTACGAGGTTTATGTTTGTAGGGAGGCCATTCTGGAGCAGGCTAACGGGAAGAAAATGAGGTTTTAATCTGATGATAAAATGCAGTACAGCAGTCCCCTGTCCCTGGTCCAAGAACACAGCCGATGCACACAATATACACGGTCGACAGCTTAAAGGTCGCTGAATTTGCTGAGATGAAGGGAGGTAAAACCGATACAAAGTCGTCTGTCTCTTGCACCTGTCTCGTTTACTTTTTTTGCACTTCTAACCATTAACCGTTTCCCTAATCTCTGCTAATTACATCCTTAATTACATTAATATGCATTTTCAAATCTTAGCAGTAGAGCCTAAATTTTGTAGCGTTGAAGCAGTGTTTTGGAGAGCCACCAGCGAGCTCTAGGGCCTCAGAGTACTTCCCCTAGCCGCGAGGCTGACCGCACGCTGTATCGTAGGGGTAAAGTGCAGCTGCAGCTCGGTTACGTTGTACTCTGCCCTTTGCCTACACGTTAATTGTGTAGTTTTAACGACTTCTTCAGAGCTTTCCTACTGCTTCCCAGAATAAGCTGCGTAACTTGGAAAAGGGACATTGTTAGGTCACTTTGGGGCCGAACTCGCCCTGTGATGCCTTGGAAAAACACCCGCAAAGTTCTGAAAAACTCGAGCTCAAAGCGCGTAGCGTGGAACTCGAGAGGAAAAATGCCAAAGCGAGCCCCTAGTCAGGCAGAGAAAGGCAAAAGCTGCCCGGACGTGTCTCAATTCTTTCTCTGCAGCCTTCGGGAGGAAGCGCTGGTTCGCTGGTGATAAAGAAAGGGAGCTCTGCTGCCTGCAGAAGAGCTGAGCCGTAACCCCCAGGGCTCGAGGCTTTGAGCAAAGTAACCTGAGAGTGTCCCTTCCAGCTCAGAGCAGCCAGTTACCGAACTTAACATTCTTTCTTCTGTTGATTCTGTCACTGTTGATCTTAAGTCTTGCTTGTAGAATGATACTGAGCATTCATCCTTTCATTAACTGACGCCTTTTCTTTCTTTCCTTTTCAGCAATACTGGAGTAATCGCTTCCTAAACAATTTTGCAGAAATTGTAAGGTTGTTTTGTTGCGTGCATGTGTTTTTTTAGCAACACATCTACCAAAACTTCTGCATGTATCATGTGTAAAGATTCTTTGCTTTCCCTAAAACAAAACCCATTGCGTTCTCTGTGGAAGAAACGTGTGGTACCATTAGGACTTCATTACACAGACGTACAAACGTGCAATAGAGCTTAACCGAGTTGGCAACTCTCTCCAGGGAAGTTTGGTTTCTTGTGCTGCACGGAGAAGAGTTTGTTTATCCTTGAGCAAGAATCGCGGAGCTGTCAGCCGATTTTTCCATATTTCTGTATGTAAAACGTCCGTTTATACAATGTACAATAGCAGAATAATGCATGCCTGCGGTTGTAGACAACTCTTTCTCTCTGTATTGTATCATCCAAACCTACTCCTCGGTAACAGCTGATGTACAACGCTCTCCTATTTATAAAAGTCATTGACAAGGTTACAGCTGAATGTTAAAACCGTAAGCCTCCAGTTCATACCTTTGGGTTTGGTTTGTTGTTTTGTTTTTGTTTTGTTTTTTAAAATCGTGTGCAAATCGAATTCTTTTGCACTGTAACGTAACTTAATTTAAATCTAAAGCAGTTGAGACAGATGTTGGTGCAATACAAAATATCGTGATGCATTTATCTAAAAAAAAAAAGAAAAAAAGAAAAAAAACCAAACAACCGACTTTTAGCCAGATCCCACAACTGCATGTACGACCTTTCCCAGTTGTAAATACGATCGATTGTCTCTCTACATGCTGACAGTGAGAAGCATCACACCTCTAGTTTTCATTTGTATCAGGTAAATAAATTTATTCTACAATACGTACTTGGCGTGTTATTCGATGCACTTTGTTTTCTGCAGGTACACGCGTACCGTACTTCAGCGCTCTCTTTCTATTAATGGCAGGATGACACTTGCTAGCACCAACAAACACCATTGCAATCTTTCCTCCTAGAACTATGCAGATGCCAGCCGCTCCTCCGGCAGTATTGACCTCCTCGCTGGTGTGATTTCCTCTGTCCAGGGGCTTGTGTGTGTGTTTAAGGGACACTGTCAAGTAACTTTGATCACTCGATTTTTTTAAAATGCTCCATTGTTTGTAAAATCCCTCTGAGAAACTTCAAAATAAACATTTCTTTCCCAACTACATTTATTTTTTTATGTCCTTTTCTACCTTTTCGAAATTGCCCCGACCTGGAGGAGCTGCTCCTCTCTTCCCTCTTTAGGAAAAACAAAGATTAACCCCGTGTTTGCTACAGAGCACACACCACGCCGCGCCTGCTGCGCTCCTTCCATCCCCCAGCGCAGGCGTCTGTGCTGAGCTAAAGCACTCCAAGGCCACCAGTGGGGTTTTCCAAGTTGTCCTGTAACGCTCTGCTCCCAAGCCCATAAACTCAGCTTTGTTTGGAGCAAGAGCCAGGAGGAGCCTCCCTAAATACACATATTTAGGGGTTTGAAATTAAACGTGGTGCCTCTTAGCCTCCAGCCTGCGATAGCAGCGCGCCGCTAGCAAACGGCGTTATCCAGATGAGGTGACGCGGCCGAAACCCTTCAAACACAACAGCGTGAGGTTTAAAAATACTGGGGTTGAATTCCAGCGTTAGCCGGACTCTAAGATGGTGGGAGATGCATTAATACGTGGGGCTGAACTGCTCGTGGCTGCTTCCTACTATGGTAGTGTTGGATGCAGGCTGAGCTCTGCTCCTAACCTCTGGGCTGCGGCTGTCAGAGCCCGGTTCAGCACTCGGCTCTTATCTACAACTGCAGCTCTTCCCGACGGCTTATTTATAGCCTGTCTGCAGCACACACCAGCACCACTGTCACCAGCAACCCTTCCCAGCCAGTCCCCTGCGGCCAGCACAGCCCAAGGCTCCACAGGCACCGGAGCAAAGTGATTAAAGTCATTTGTCCAGAACACGGTGGAAGAAACTGCCCCATTAGCACCTCTTCCTTGTCCAAGCTCCAGCCTTGCTTTAATTAGGAAGCAAGGAGACGAAAAAAGGGAGGCTGACTTCTCAGCAGAAGGTGGCTGAACTCGTTTCTCACACGTGTTGTACCAACACATCCTTGTGAACGATACTCCTGCTGCCCGGCTGAATTGCTGCCCCTTTCTTCGACTGACAGAAATTCTCGTCACCGGTGTTGGTACCAAACGTAAAGACGAGTGACGACGTGAAGTCATTATTCAGCTCTCGCTCCCAGTCTGCGCTGCTGTCATGGCAAGTTACATTCCACGGACGGTTTCAGCATCTCTGCATCCAGCCAGCGCCTCTCGCTGGGGAGCAAACAGACCCAACTCGTCAACTTATTTTTAAATATTTCTTTGAATTACGAGCTGCAAGCTTCAGTCACAGCAAGTCACCCGACTGAACCGCAAGCGGCGCGGCACGGCGGGGCACAGCCATGCGGAGAGAACGGGATGCTCAGCGGGTCGCTAGGTACTCGAGTGTGAGAGAACGGGGTAAGAGATGCTGAGATGAAAAGCTTCATCTTCTCCCTCCTCCTCCTCCTCCTGCTGCAAACCCCTGGCTCTCAAGTGTTGCGTGGATGAGCCGCTGCCAGCTACAGAGCAAGGAAACAGCTCCCCACAGCTCCAGCTCTTGGCCATTATAGACGTATTAACATCAAACTCTAAATGCACAGGGCAGAAATCAGCCCCATTTTTACATTGAGGTGAATTTGTGTACGATCAGAACCCGCATCCCCCCCACGAGGGTGGGTGAGAAATGAGAAAAGCCTCTAGAGGAGGAGATGGCCAATTTTCTTCGCAATCTCAGCTAGGAAAGAGCCCCAGGAAATGTCACGGGACTATAGAAGGAATCCCAGCGCTCCACCTTCTGCGCACCTGAAGAAGACCCTCTCAAATATTTCATCCCAGCAGTTTCACCGCGTGGAAGGGCAGAGAAGCCTTTGGACACCAGCTGGGCAGGCTCAGGCTGTTTGCCTCATCTGGGTCAAATCCCTGACATTTCAGTAGAGACAGTGGGAAACAGAATCTTTAAGACTTATCGAACAGAATCTATAGGGGTTATATCCCTTTCAAACAGGATCTATGGGGGTTATCCCCTTCTAGCAGACTCTGCAGGGGTTGTCCCCCTTCGCTGTGCAGCGAGGGGAGCACCTACACCTCCATCCGAATCGGAGCTTTTGGGGCAGTGCCAACCTGCACAGAAACCAGACGCAGGGTTTTGCTGACATCACCGATGGTAAGAGGTGGAATGGCCCAGTCTGGTTCTTCAGGCACAGCAAAGGAAAGGACTTTCAGGCCAATTCTACACGTTCAGGAGCCCGAGGGAAGCAGCCGAGAGGCAGGGAGCTTTCAGCACGTGCAGAGTGAGCTGCTCTTCATGGTGCTCAGCCCGAAGGGATTGTCAGTGTCCCTGCAGACTTGGTGACTCTGAACGATGCTGAGCCTCCCAAACCCACTTGGTGTGTCCCATTCAGCCTCTGAGGCAGAGAGGACACTGTAATTAACCAAAATAAAGGTCAGGAACAACAACAAAAGCGCCAAACCCTCTAACTCGGGCTGCTCCAACCCCCCTGCTATTTATGCAGGTGGCAGAGTCACTTTTTCCAACCGAGGCAGGCAAGCAGCAGCCCTTCGCTGCGGGGCTGAGATAACATCAGCGGCTCGCAACAATCGAGCTGCAGCCGGCTCAGGCCTTCGTACCCAAGTCAGGCAGCTCCAGCGCACCGCGATTGCAAAACACCCTGCGTTCTGATGCTGCGCTTGCTGCCGCCCGGCACGCAGCGAGGCGGGACACCCCAGGCACAAGTCATGGCTTAGAAGTTTCTCTTGTCACTGCTCTTCGCCGTGATTTAAGCACGAACACGGGCACTCAGTTTAGGGATGAGACTGACCTGCAGCTGGCAAAGCAGGGGCAGAAAAGCTCCCACCACTCCTTAACTTATCAAAGGCGTGTCCTTTCTCTTCCCAGAACAGCCTCGCTGTCCATGGGGTTTGCCAAGCCCCTGGTTTGTGGGCACTGTCGACTTCTCGGGACATCCCACCGAGGGGCTTTACACCTTCAATGAACTGACAGCACAAGAACCCGAGGGTGGCCTCAGCCACCCCTCCCCGTGCTCACAACCAGCCAGCAGGGGCTGGAAATTCCAGCCTCAAGCAGAGAGCACAGGCTCACGATGGGCTGCTTCCCCAACCCCACGCTGCTCCTGCTCACGGCTCCCAAGCCGCTCATAGATGAGAAAAACAAAAGCAGAAGGAAATTGCTGTAGCATCGACTCACCCTCCACTCCGTCAGAGGAGGCACACAAACCACAGGTGGCCTGTCAGAAACCAAGGCCGAGTTTCCAGAGCACCCAGAACATGCTTTAACAAGTTCCCCACCTCTCAGAGTTACAGAACCTCCCCGAGCAGCACCGCTGACATTTCTCTCTGCATCCCAGCGTTGTGTCAACTGGGATCTGCAAGAAAAACGCAAAAAGATGTAGGAAAGGTGTCAAGATGAGGCTGAATAATGAACGCGTGCACTGCACAGATCTAAACCAGCACGTGTAATTAAAATCAGAGCAAAGCTCCTGCTGCCGGTGGCTGCCTACCACAGCAGGGAACCAGGTCCTCATTCCCTTTGCCTGGGTTGAAGGACAGAGTGAACAAAGGTGCCGAAGTGGAATTCGAGCACTTCAAATTGAAGTCCTGAATTCCTTCCTCAAGTTGACGTAGACCCTGGAGCACAGAGACTTCCCAGGATACTTCTCTCTTCTTTTTGGAAGTTGCTCTAGCTCCTGAAGTTGCTTTTCTGCATCTTCTCAGAGCTGCAGTGGTGGGACCAGCTCAGCGTTTAGCTCTTCAATCCGGTTCCCCGTGCTCATTAGGGAAGTCTCTGTCTAAACCAGAAGGGCTTTTATCCAACAGATGTACTCTGAAAGACTAACAAACATCCAACCTTTCACAAACTGGAACTGCTGACGCTCTGATCTTGCAGCCTAATGGGATTAAGAGCTCCCCTCAGCAGCTGCACGGCAGACATCGGGCTTTGAAGTCTTCACCAAGACACTTCCACCCTGGTGAAAGCCCTGCTGGCACCGTCCCGCCGAGCTCCTCGGCTCCTCTTTACGCTGTCACTAACAGCCCAGTGGAAAGGCAGTCCCCACTGGGTTGGCACTGGGACTAGACTGGGGCTAGGAGCAGGCCAGTGGCTCTCCCTTCTCCTTGGGGCAGGGGAGAGAAGCGTCCTGGTCTCCTGCGCCGGGCAGCGCTTCCCTTCGTGCCATGGCTGCGTGCCCAGCAGCCCAAGGAATCCCTGGAGTGAGCTGTAAATGTCTCTACGCCTATTTAAGGCCAGATGATGGATGTTCTTCCTTCCACCACGGCAAGTCTCTGAATTTATAGCACGGGTGGTAAACTATAGCACAAGAGGTGAAACCCGTCTGTTTGCCACTCACCCTTTTCGGGCGCTAGAGGCGGCAGGAACGAAAGCAGAAATCAAAGCCCAGCACAGGAAGAGTTCAGCTCCTCTCACAGAAACTCAAATATTTCCAGTGTTATTGGGTGGAAAGTCCCTAGAACCTCTCAGAGCCCAAGATTTCCACCAGGGGAGCAAACACTTGACCGAGTCCTCCAGCCTTATCAAACTGGCTGAGTTTCAGCATGAGGTCTACCCCGCACAGAACAGACACCGAAAGGTCAGCAGGAGCCACCGCCTCCCGTCCTACCTATTACAAGCTGTCCTGGGGAGTTGAGGACAGGTTAAAATCCAGCTCCAGACCCTGTTCCTCCTCTCGTAACAGCCAGCAGCAAGAATCCAGCAGCCACCTAGGCCAGAAATTGGGTTACTACAAGAATTACTGGTTTTTTTCAGAGCACTGCCAATCTTTCCCTGCATTAGCTGATCAGATACCTGCACTCCAGGCCACGTGGAACTACCAGATCCACAGCGACAATCTGATCCATACAGACATTGCCCCCGTCTCCGTTTCGCTACGGATCTCAGCAGGAAAACCAGGGATGGAGTTACGCCACCATCCCACCCCCTCGCTGGCTGCGCAGCACCCTGACAAGTTTTACGAGGCAAAAAAGCTCCTCGGTCGCAGCTCGCAGCTTTTTACTGGCTTCCCAACAGACAAACATTTATCTCCAGAACCGTAAGGACGGCAGCTTACACAGACCAGCCTCAGGAAGATGTGTATGGACAGACTGCTGTTCTCGCTCTGCTGATGTCATCACGCTTAAAGTTTCCTGGAAAACGATTCAGTATTCCAAGAGGACGAAGCCAAGTTACCCGCTTCAACTCATCAAAGCACACTGCACGTCAAGGAATAACACAACAGATCAGACGCTAAACGTTAGGAAAAAAGCAGGAACAACAAAAAATCAGGGAATTTTAAAATAAATAGTTCAGGGAAAGGCATCCCAACGGCCTTTATAGCAAAGCCCGGGGCAACGCGCCTCCTCTCCAGCACAGGAACAGGCCCTTTTGTGCTGCCAGATCAACCCAAGCTCTTGGATCAACTGCCAATGTAAGTAGCTCATTTCTGCCAACCATTAAACCCCTCCAGCCCGGGGAGCCCAACTGGGAGATGCTCCAAACCACCGAGCCCCTCATTAGCTGAGCGGAGCGTGCTGCTGCCGCCTGCCCGTCCAGCTACTTCGATGTAACTGGACTTTTTGTTCTCTGTAAATACCGAAGAAACGTTTAGCAAGTCCAAGTCTTAGGAGGTGGGATTTTTTTTTCCTCCCTTCTGTCCTCTAGACGAGGCTCTGGAACATGCAGCTGAAAAAAAAGAAAGATAGCTCAAGTGTCCCCAGGCAAGCGTGAGGTCAGCGTTCCCCACCACGCCACGCTCTGGCCAAACCCACCAGGGCAGGACACGCCGCAGGGCAGGAGCTCAGCGGATGGCAGCTGCTGGCCTTTACGAAATGGAACTGTCTGAACGGCCAGATATAGAAAATTCAGTCCCCTTTCAGAATTCCTAAGTGAGGAACTGCACCGCTCTCGTTAGATCCCCAAACCATCGCTCCATCTGCACGCACCGGTGTTTGGACAGGATGATAAAGGAGGCAGAGCCATCTGATCTCCAAACTTACAACGTCCTCGGCCTCTCCGGGCAAGCGATTTGAAAGGGAGGCTTTTACAGCGTAAACATCCGCCAGCGACCCACCGCAGCGGAGGCTTCCCCTGCACATTCCATACCCGGCATTACACAACCGTTAAAGGTTCGCACAGAAAGCGCAAGGCTCGTGGCAGTGAGTGAAACCTTAACTATTCTTTCTGTTTTGTTCTTGTCATCAACAGCGACAGACGTGGAGTAGCCGAAGGGCTTTACTTAATACACAAATTAAAGCGTTCAGGTGGGGACCCTCAACGTAACACTCTTCCAAGTTGTGTTTGCACAAGAATAACCATTTTCTTTTCTTTTCACCCAAGTAGCCAGCTCCAAGCATCTCCCTGCCTCCTCCTCTTGGCCGGCCTCCAAATGACACGGGAGCCAGGCTGCAGGTCCCAGGCAGGCAGCAGGCACTGCGGCAGCTCTCCCCCTGCCCAGCCTCGCATTCCTCCCGCCCCGTTACCCTTCCCTCCGAGATCTGGTTACTGGACCGACACAAACACATTAATTATCACCCAGGCCTTAGGCCAAGGCTCCAGCAATCCAACAACAGCTTTACAGTTCTTGCCTGCTCCTCCTCGATGTGTTTCAGCCAACCAACCAACCTCTGGCAGGGCTAAGAAGTGAACAGATAAAGGAGTTAAAAAAA
>WEIS01091779.1:0-23240 GCA_013389965.1 Todus mexicanus
ATCTTAAAAAAAAGAAAAAAAAATAATTTTACTATATCCCAGTGTTTTTAAGATGTAAATGCACTTGTCATCTTCCCTGTAAGCAGGGTGCTGGTGCCCCAAATTCAACAAAAGAAGAAAAGTTTGGGTTGACAAGTGTGCCGCTGTGTAACTGCAAATTAAATATGCCTTTTGATATTTCATTTTTTAACTGTTGAGTACCTTTTCATCAGGCTACTGCCATTAGAAGTTTTCTATTAGATTTTTAAATTAGACAAATAACAGATGAGAGATGTGACAAGTACATCAAATCCGATTTAGCAGATCTGACGCACTTCGCCTTTCGCTGCAAGAGTGGTGTTTGAGATATTTGAAATGTTTCAAACAATGCTCCCTTAACACGCCAAACACGAGGAAATTCAGATTTAACTCTACTACATTCAACTTATGCCAAGTGCAGAATGAACATCTAAAAACCAGAAACAATCAACTTTCATCTGAAAGCCTGAAATCACCCGAAACTTTCAATGCAATGGGAAATTGAAAATACTACACTAAAAAAAAAAATAATATCCCACCTGGTATCTGACAACACCAGCGAAATATAGAAAATACAGATTTTAGGAGGTTGGTTGATTAGCCACTGCAACTCTGTGTGCTTCAAGTGAACACTGTGCAGCAGTCAGCGTTTGAAAAAGAATTTCTGAAGAGAAATTATACCTGGATTCCTCAGAAAAATAAACGAACACCCACTTTTTGTGCGCTAAACAAACCCACGCGTATTGTAGTCTCAAATTCATGTAGTTGTGTATGTAAACAACGAAAATACAATGCAACTTGCCACATTATTAAAAAAACTTTGACCTTTGCATACAAAAGCTCGCGCTAACCATCTAGCAGACCGAATGCTCAAATGCCACAAGTATTTTTGCTTGTGCTGCACAAACTTCAATACACAGGAACCTTTTCCACCCCAATTCAGAGCAACACAACCACCTCGTTTGACTTTAGGCTTGGAATTCAGAGGAGATTATAGAGCCTAATTTTGTTAGGTGACTAACAGAAGATATATGCATTTAAAGCAATATTTTAAACCCTCAACGAAACCCAACCTATTACCAAAAGAGAGAAGAATGAACACACAAAAACCCTTGTACACTGAACTAGCAGACTGACCATAACAAAATAATCTAAGCCCATGATTGCCAACTGATTACCACTATGTTGCCCACTACTCCTTTCATCTCTTAATTCTGTTAATACCGTAGATTAAATCAGGATAAGGTTTCAAGCAAGAAAAGAAAAGAACCAAACTGGATTTCATTGCTGCTGCATGTTAAACCTGAACTCTTTGTTGTAAAGGCTCAGAAGTCGACACTGAAATTAAAATGAAAATGTAAATGAAAGTTATTTATTAACAATAAACCTAATTAAGTTAATAATCCTGCCTTCTAACACCAGCAGTCACACCTTAGATCAAAATAAAGGGGTAAATGTATAATTATATTGTGCACAAGTTCTGACAATCAGAACTTTCACACCGAAAAGAGTGCGCGTGTTGAAAAACTAAACAATAAAAGTTTTAGCACGCAGGCTAAATTAAAATTTGCCCCATGCAAACAATTTTCCCTTCCTTAAACTGTAACAAAACCCATGTGTATAAACAAATCTCTGATAATGAGAGGACAGTTGCCCAAGCGTGCGAGGCGCGTGGTTTTTCCGCACCGACAGAAACACGGTACGAAATTGGAATAGTTGGTGTTTTCCCAAACTTGCTCGAAAGGCAGGCTGCTTCACTGCACTCTGATTTCTCCTTTGGAGCCATTTGTTTATTACAGCTCTTCTCATTCTTCTATTTCCCCCTCTGTTTCCCCATGAACTAGATATAATCTTGCCACATACAGCTCTACGAGACAATCAAACCAAGAAAGTACAAATTGTACAAGCGAACCCCCTCGAAATGCCATCTCTGATGTTACTGCAACTCATTTCTCCTTGGTGAGAACCAGGCGCTCATGTGGTGATTTAGATCTGTTAGTCTTAAGAGATGACAAATTAGATGCTCAAAGGACCTGAATGTGAAGATGTGCCCAGGATTGACTACTTAAAAAAAAAAGACTAATTTCTATTATGCTTCCTTAAAAGAGCCTCTTGAAGCTCCTAAACAATGACTAACGCCTCAATCATCCTAAACACCTTCTACCTGCCCCTCTGCGAGGGTTTAACACACGCTGCTCAGCTCCTGCTACACTTAATGTTCCCTTTTCAGAGTCGTAATTACATCTATTACAAAAAGTAGCCAGGTTCTCCGGGGAAAAAAAAAATCCTAAACAACCTCAATGAATCTCACAAGAAAATACCAACGATGTCTTTTATAATGCTTCCTATTATGTATAAGCAATGAAGCAAAATAATCACAAAAAACAAGTATTAAAGAGATTATCAATGATAAAAGCGGCTTTAATCATTTGGGGGCATCTGAAAAATGATTTAAGAATTAAGTAAAGCCTGAGAGAAAGAACTTATAATAAGAACTTGTCAAAAGTTAAAAAACACAGCCTAGAAAAAAGTTTTTAATTGTACAGTATATTTTAGCTCCTATCAATCACTGTTAAAATAATTTCAGAGTTTAATAAGCAGATATTTACCTGCTGGAACAAGACAATCTTTCCAATCAAAATACCCTGCATAAATGCCAGGTTCCAATGACCCAACTATCGGATCTGCCTTGAATTCAATGTACATTTCAAACAGTCTTTGATCCAGCTCTTTCAAGGATTCCATACTAACCTAAAAAACAAAACAGAAAGAAAAAAAGAGAAAAAAGAAAGAACATAATAAATAGTCAAGATTTACCTCATGTCTTCTTCAATTTTTGGTAAAGAGCGGCAATTACTTACACATTTCAGTTCATAATTACATATATGAAAACCTAGCAACTTCCATATTATCTGTCCATCCTACTCCCTATAATTTTTTAATATTTTCTTTTTCTGATTGTACTCGGCGACAGATATTTCTGGGAGAAGTAGAAGGAATGCCAAAGCAGGTAGATCACTCTGTAACTCCCCGATGGCGTGATTATTTCCTGCACATCAGGAGGTCTTGGTCTTGCAACAAGTAAACAACCCAACTTTGTCAAGGCTTTAAAATACGCCCATAATAACTTTCATCCTGCAACATGAATATTTTCATATTAATACTTCAGATCTAGCCATTGTCACATTCAAATTTCTCACTATCTGCTTTCTATTTGATTATTTAGATGATACAGATTTCGATTACATTTAGATTTACGGCTTTATTTAGGAGTCTGCCTTCTGAAACTGTACAGGCGAACTTCCCCGCTCTGCTCCAAGGCATCTCTGTACCACAGATGCTCAAGAACATCTGCAGGATTTTTCTCTTTACCAGCTCTCTCCACAATTTTCAGTAATTCTCACAACTTGGCCACACAGAAAGTTACAGGGACAAGTGCAGTTTGTTCACTGTGTCTGAACCACTTCCAATTTTATACATGACTTTTTATTAAACACAGGTACCTCCTCTAATTACAGCTTCAAAACCAATTCTGGAACACAATGTGTGGCATAAAATGTCGAAGCAGAAAATCAACATCTTAGGATGGTAAAGGGATGCTAGATGCAAATAAAATAGGCCGAAAATTCTTTGCAAATTTTTAATCAAATAGTTAAATAAATTAAGAAACTTGGAGAAGTTTAGGAGATAGAATGAAAAAGTGAAATAATCAGCCAAGTCCTTTAAACTTTGGTGAGCTTCTAGCCTCTCTCAAAATTAATGAAGGGTTCAGAAAATGCCCTTTGAAGATGAGGGTCCATCCCACTTAAACGCTACTCAAAATTACTTCAGCCACAGAAATTCAAGCAATGTTCAGGCAGGACAGGACTAAAGCTGTTCTGCATCAGTTCGAGGGAAATCTCATACTCTGTACAGGAAAAGATAACATTTTACTTCCAACCAACAAATGTTTCTGGAAATAAAGCAGCTTTATGGTCCTAAGGATTAAGTCACCGCATTTCTCATAAAAAATGATTAATCTTTACAAAAAGGCAGGAAAATGAGACAGCTACTGCCGCCCACTTTGACATTTTCAGTCTTTGAAAAAAAAAAAAGAAAAAAAGAAGACACACCAAAACCCCAAACCATAACACAACAAAAACCCCTGAACCAGTTTATGAACAACAGCTATCAGTAATGCAGACTGCCAGATGAAATTCTTTATCAAGTGTATTGCCGAGATAAGCATCTCCTCCTCGCTGCGTTAAGAAAACGTGGTGACATTAACCAGCCTTACTGAGAAATCTGATAAGCTTTGCCATTGCACACACGGGTCCTCAACAAGAGGTCGCGTCTTCTCTGCCAGCTATTTAAGCCTTACAGGAACACACACAACCATGCTGTCGGGAGCTGTTGTGTCCAAGGGGTGCTGGGAGTCCCCCACTCCTTGGTAGAAGGCTGACCAAGAGTCCTTCTGGTCACCTGAACGCTTGCACTTCGCTTCCACAGGAAGAAACCCAAATGAACCTGGTCTCCTTCAAGCAATGATGCTTCAGCCCAGGGCTCTCGCTTACTTGGGTGATTTTTTCGACGCCCTGGAAGCCGTGTTTCTCAAAGTGCTCAGCTATATTCAGGAAGGTGTGACGTTCCAAGTAACGGCAGTTACTGAGGGCGATCAAAAGCCTCTGCTCCTAAAAAACGTGTTGAAGGGAATGAAGAGTATAATAGTTAGAAGAAAAAAAAACCAAAAAGTAGTATCGGCATGACCAATACTGTAAACGTACAGTATTTTATTGGCTCTGGGTGTGATAAACGTGCCGATAAATAAAGTGGAGTTTACAAATGGTTTTGCCAGTAAAACACCAAGGTGTGAGTGAATGTGATGATTTTGGATATGATAATTTCGGATACGACAACTGCACGTTTACGCTACTTCTTATAGGATCTGGAGCTTTCACTGGAATAGCTGTGACTAATACAGAGCCGTGGGTCGCCGATTTCACCAAAATTAGGTTCGGACAGCTTTCCTGGAAGCTCTTTCTGGCTTTTACTTTGTTTCAAGAAACATGACCATCATAAAACGAACTGAAGATCGTCTTGACTTTCACACAAAGCCGGCTAAAGCAAGGGAGGCAGACGGGGTCCTCCTGAACGAGTGTGCTCACCCAAGAATGCTCACAGGTACATCACGTAATTTCAGCAGTTAATCTGAACAAATTCTAGGTGGTTACAACTTATCTCTGTCCTTCGGTGATTCTTTTTAATTACAAGAAAGTCAAATACATTCTGGAGCTGGGACACCAGAATGGCCCTTCCCTGCCCTTGGTGTGACAAGAAGGAGCTTCCAAAGAGACAAAGAACCAAACGAGACAGAAGTACTATTTAAATAGATTTGCTCTGCCCTCTTCGCCTCTCCTTCCCCCAGTGGGAGAGCATTTTTCTACCTCAGATGGAAGTTCAAAATCAACCCCAGCAAATATTTTGAAAACTAAATTATTTGGCAGCGAAGTCATAATAGAGTAGATCTGATTAAAAATGGTGTTGGTTTTCAGCCTCAGAAAAGCTCCTGACAGTTTTGCATTCTAGTAATCGGATGACTAGCACGAAGACGTGCAGTCACCTGCTACTTTAAATTATAATCAGTTGGTATTAAAAAAAAAAAAAAAAAAAAAAAATTCAAAAAAAAAGGGACAGGTCTTAACTCTGGTCACTCCCTTTCTTTGTTCCCCTTGCCCGGGAAAGGGATTTGGGATTTACAGAAAAAAAAATAATTAATGTGATACCATGGAAACTAAACATGGCCTAAAATTGTTGGTTTCTTCTTTTCTAAACATTCATACCCATGACATATGGGAGAAAGTCAGCCACCAAAAGTTACTTTGTCAATAACTAGTCTCAAAATTGATGTGTTGCAAGAATAAAATGATAAGAAGAACTAATTATTACAGCTTGCTCTCTAAAAAAGGAAAACGAAAACCTGAAACAACTAAGAAAAAAAAAAGACCACACTCCTGTAACGTGGAGAAACATTAAGTTGGAAATCAGCTTTTAGAAAGAGAAGTCAAACTTACTGAGGAAAGGCTCGAGTCTTCATGAATGCTTCCGAACAAATCTGGAGATGAAACATCTACTGAAAGACTAGGAATAGAAAAGTGAGTAGTGTAGTAGTGCTTTGGGTTATCTCACCCATGGTAGATTCAAACAAACAGCTGGAAAAAACGACTGGAATCTTGTCTCAAGCAATAATAAATACAATAAAGCAGCCCACAACGCCCTGTTTTTCCAAGATGTTCACAAAGCCTGCAGGAGCTCTGTGGACAGGCAGCGCTACTCTAGCTTCTTTTTCTTTCTTAAAGCATCTTAATTTTCTATAACTTGTCAGGTTTGCCACAGATTCCATTTAGTTTTCACAAGTACCCAGCCAGAGTCATCCAAGGAGCAAAAGAAAGTGGTGGTAGGAGGTTTTTTTAACTTGCCTTTTCCTAACGCATACTGCAGGTACCAGTATTTGTCAGTGCCTGGCTTCTCACAAAGAAACGATCGGTACCCTTGGAAACTCAGGCTATTCTGATTTGCTTTGCTCTTTAAAGTAAGTGGCTCTTGAGCAATTATTGAACAAACTTTCAAGAATTTAGCAGAAACACCAAGAGAACCAGCCAAAATAGGAGAGAGAAGGAGAGAAAGGCAGGGGCTGTTTCTCCACAACTAGACATGACACAGTGACAGGGACAACTCACTCTGCGTATGGTCACGTCAACCCCAACATACCTGTTTCTACAGCACCCAACTCCTGTCACAGAATAGAACTGCACAAATAATGCCATACTCGTTATCTTCTACAACATTTACTACAGGATGCTACTCAATCATTTGGCATTAAAAGTATTGCTCTTATTTCAAAGCATCTCTAACCAGAGGCAAAACTAGTCACAAAAAATATGAAGTACTGGAGGGGACAGAACCACACGACCACTGAGACCTGAGACTTGCACCCATATTCCCAGGATACTACGTGTAGCTCCTGTTATTTTACTTACTGTGCTGTATCGATGTCACCATCAGACTTGGTGCTCAGTTGTTCCAAGCAGTCTATGAAGACCTAGGAAACAATAAAGCAGGATCTACATTTTCAGCCAGAACTGAAAAATATCTTAAATTCACTTTTAGTAGAGACAATAGAGGCAGAACACTCATTGCCACCTTTGGTTTTAAAGCATACACAAATACAGTGACCTTATAGTTACACCTTTTGAATGCATATTTTCAATGTGCAGCACAGATTACTTGCAGCAAAATAGAGGAGTTTGCAATCCTGATCAGTGATTTGCATGGCTGATGTGGTGGTGGTAGGTCATAGGCTGGACTCAATGATCTCAGAGGTCTTTCCCAGCCTTAATTATTCTATGATTCTATTCTATTCTATGGCACGTCTAAAATTGCGCAGCGATAATGTGCTGCTGTGCAAAGCAGGCATTATTCAGTTTTCCGTTTGATCCCAAAAAAACACTGCAAAAGCATCACTAAAATGGTGGGGTTTTTTTCTTATTCAAGAAGACTATAAAAATGGTTCAAAAGCTTAAAGCATGTCGTGGTCCAGTTAAAAATATATTTTTTTTAAAAGAATCTAATTTTGTGATAAAGAATGTTGGGGTTTGATACAAGAACGAAAAGTTAGATCCTTTTCCTGCCATGTATGGATGCTAGCTGACATCAGCTCAGCAAGTGTTTCTCAGTCCTCAGGAAACTCTTGAGCAGTCGCAATCAGCAAAATACTCACACATGTCACTTGCTCGCCCTCTGAGGATCTGATATCATCAGATTCAGCTGGTGAGCTCTACATACTTTTGAAGTCAAGTATTTCTGCGTGTCCCAGAGCATAGCAGAGGAATGAGAGTCACCAGCTGCAGGCGGCCCCTGGGAGCGGGGCAGGGCACAGCACATGGCAGTGTTGGCGGCTGCTGCTCACAACTTCGTGCTTCAAAGCGCTCGAGTTACCTGCATGATCCCAATGCTCAGCTGGCACACGTCCTCCTGGGTTCGCTGCTGCTGGAAAACCTGGAGGTGTAAGCACATTATTTCAGCAGAACAGCTTCACGTGGCCTTATTCTCAAGGAAAGCCTAAGGAACCTATCCCTAAAGAGGCGACACAGTTATGGGGGTGGCTGTGGGGACACAGTGGTTTCTCAGGGATCAGTCTCAGTTTTTCCTCACTCAGTAAATAATCTGATGGGCATGAGGAGATACCACACTGAAAGGAAAGAAGCTTTGGTCCCTGGTACATGGGATATTCATCGCTGCTGGCTAATGGAACTGCAGCAACAGCTCCCAGGATAGCCAAAGTTCTTTGCACCCTACCAAGAAGGACTCACCGTGAGCTGCGGGTGCTTTTGAGTAATGTTCATTAAGAAAATAGCCAAGCTAGCCATAAAGATTAAAATAGGAGAGGAGAGGGAAATAATACCCACATAGCGAGACCCAAGGGACTTTGGAGAAGTGTTAAACTTCTCTAGATCACTGAAACCCAAGAGAAAACATCACCTGGGCCTCAAGGTGCTGAGTGGATGGGAACAATCAGAACTCCTGATTCAGAATAAAGTTTATTGAAGTAAAAAGCTGAATTTAAGTTCTGCAAGTAGTTTGGCTGCAACACTAAGTGAAGAGTAACTCCCAGCAATGTCCCCTACTTTCCTTATTTTTAAAAATATAACTCGAGTCACACCTAGTGCTATCTGAAAATTGCATTTCAGAAGAATAGCTTTAAAGATTTAACTATAGGTCCCTTCTGCCCCATGCACGCACAGTAACCCTTAACAAAGGAAACAGGCTCCTGAAAGCTAGCAGCAGTGAAAACGGTGCACGTGGGAAAAGTAGAGAGAAAGTTATCCTCCCGTTGTCTCTCTTCGCAAGCTCTTGTTCTGAAACCCCACAGTAACTGACAGAAGAAGGAGGAAAATAAAAGCGTACAACCCAACTTACGCTGGCCTCTCCAGGCTTGCAGTCCAGCACGGCTTTGAGAGATTGCAAAGCGTGAACAATGCACTGCTCAAACTGGGAGGGCTGGAAGGCAAATGGCTGGTTAGTTTTAGATAAGCATGCTGTATGTACACAACACAAATGTATAAAAACTTCCACACCAGGGGGTAGGCTCATTATTTTCATATTATCCCAAACAAGGAGGAAAAAAAAAAACCCAGCCAAACATGACTCCTAAGTTACCCGAGGAGCCTTTTGCAGCAACGGGCTCTTGCACTGAGCTACAGAATTATTACCACGGAGCAATGTACATGTTTTTTATCTGAACAAGAGAATTCTACAGCAAATAGCCTCCTCCTAACGGGGCATGAAAGAGTTTTATAGGTCTTCTGTGGCAGCATATATTGACAATTACAGTATAGACACCTGTGACACCCTCCTCCTTCCCCTTGATCTAAGTGGAGGTGGAATTTCTCCTGGGATATCCGATATTCCTGCATTTTATTTCAGCAAAAGGTTTATAAGAAAAACAGATTGAAATTGCTTTTAGCAATGAGGAAAAAACCAACACCACTGCTTTGGGGGGCTTTTTAAATCTTCAGGTTTCCCAACCTGAAGTACAAATGTCTTGGTGTACATATCAATGTCACTCTGAAAGTTCAAACAAGTGCACAGCACTAGACTCGTTAGTCAGTTTTTCCTTGTCTTCCTCTCTTCCCTGTTAAGTCACACCTTTTTTTTTTAATTATTGAAGCTGTTGCTGGTTATTGGGCAGGAAGCTGCTGCATGGGGCAACAGGCAGCAGAGAGGTGTCACTGTTCCGGAACAGAGGGACGTCATCCATTTGGATCTGGGTCAAACATAGACCAAGAAAACCCACCCTAAAGCCATGTAAACCTGCTTTTCATCCAGCAGATAATCTATGACACGTCACCAATTTAGTAACTAACTCCTTCATTACTCCTAACTAGTAACTAGGAGCTTAGGAGTAACTTTTATTTCTGTAAATGCTAGAGCAGAGGTGGATCACCGAGCAATGCTGGCCTGGCAAGCTGAAAATCAAGGGGTAAAAAGCCACTGAGATAATCTGCACTTATGATTTTTGGACCTGCTTAAAAGGATAAGAGCAGCAGTAAAGGTGTTGCTCTTGCTTTTTTGTTTCCATGTAATAAAACATGACACCTTAAGAGAAGAATATGTCATTCTTTGGGTATTATGAAACTGAGGAAAGCTGGTTCTGTGTCTTACTGCATCTCTCACCTGGAATAGAAATGAATAGAAACACTAAAGGGGTTATCAACCAGGATTTCCTACTAACTTAGAATACAGTTTCTATCTTAAGCTTAAAATATCCCCAAACAGGCTGCCTGGCCCTCGTCGACCCTGGTTAATTTTCACTACAATTTGTGCTGTAACATTACCACAATGAACTCTGGCAGATAAATAATCCTGCTGTGACACAACAGAGTCAACTGCCACCACTAAAACTTGTCCTGCCTCAGCCACAGCCTCGAAAGGTACCTAGGGAAGTGCTATACACAAGGAATTTGTAGGGGATTTCTAAACACGAGATGGGCTAAGATGCAGTAAAGCCCTAAAGAAGCCAAGCTTTGGTGGAGGATCCTTCCTCCTGCCTCCATTTTCCAGACAGATAGAGCGAAGAAGAGAAAAGTGAAGGGACTTGCCCAAGCGCGCGGCAGCTGAAAGCAAGCCCAGAAGCTGTAAATCTGGCTCTAAGACTACTACCAGCCCCAAAACACTCCTTCCTACAATGTGTAGATCGTGATTGCTTCATGCCCTCCTACTCAACTTCGAGCGCGTATTTATAGAAGCAAATAAGAGTAACTCAGAAAGTCTGCGGAGCATTCTCTTAGATAATCCACACAAAGCAACCCTCCCTCCCACAGCCCCTTTCTGCTTTCGCAGATTGTTTTTAAGTCACACCTACAAGGCACTCGCCGTGTTTTAGGCATTACTCATTACTGTTTATTTCCAGAAAGCATCTCGCTAATTTATCTGAATTTGGTTTCAGCTCATTGGTTGTTTGTGTGTAGGCAAATCTCCTAAATTAGTTGCTTTTCAGTTCAATTTCTCATTATAAGATGTAAGTGACCTATTTATTTCACTACAGAAGAATTCCACAGTAGTGTGCCTACTAAGTTATAAACTATTTTGATGTGAATTGAACTTGTTGTGACCTCAAAAATAACTTTTAGTAGGGGTTTGGGTTTTTTTCACTCCAGTACACCATCCCTAAAATAAGACGCTTCACAATGAAAGTTATTGTTGTTTTATCTCAGCTCGGCAGTAACTATATTGATATATCTAAATAACCCTACAGAAGGCAGAAAGTCATGCCACGCATGTCAATGCCCAATTCTTCTTTATTTTTGTCTCAATGCATGGCACAAACCTGCAGAGCTTTTATTTATGCTCTTCTATTTTCCTGTTTTGTACCTTTGAAAATATTGCTGGCTAGCAGCACCATTACCACTTCGCATTCTGTCTGAAGTTACATCAGTTACTTCATAGTTTAAGATACCTAAGATAAGTTTACATAATAGTTCAAGAAGCAAAAATAAACATTTTGGAAAACATGTTTTTAAATAAACATGGAAAAGGAAGAAGAAGGAAAAAAACCCCAACGAACAACTTAGTGTTTGGTGATGGGATCTGTTAAGAGTGCTGTATAAAAATAACACCCAAACAAAACTAATTGTATTTGTCAGCATTTTCATGCAACTCTAGACACCAGTATGTACGCACCAAGTCCAAAATAACTCAGTTTTTGGAGAATACAGAAACCAGTTTCTTTACGTTTGCAAAAAGAAAAAGAATTCCAGCAAAGAAAGTGCCTGCAAGGCCCAGAATGATACCCACCAACGATGTCAAACCCTCGTTGTCAACAACCCAGTCTTCCTTCTCAGCTAACCTCTTTATATCTGCAAGAGAGAGCAGGAGAGGGAAGGGGGCAGGGAGAAGGCATTCGTTTTCATTATTAAAAACTACTTGAAACTTGAAAAGATCAACCACAGCCGCTGGGGCTGCAATGACTAGGCACACAAGCAAAGAGCACTCAAAGCTTCAAAGCTTTTGGCGTTCTCGAATGACTAAGAGTGGGACTCCTGCTCGGTGTGCTGGTGGTGACACCACGCAGGCGAGCAGACCTACAAGACGTGGCCAGGGCTGCAGGAAGCTCACCTTTTACTGGAAAGCTGAAAGTTAAAGGAATATTGTGAAGGTTTGGGGTTGGTTTGGTTTCGCGTTGTAAATTTTTAATCGCAACATAAAATTCCACATTTAAGAAGCCAGGTCTCTAGTCTATTATACTCCACCTCTAAATTAAAAAATGAAAGAAGTAGTGCCTAGCATTTCAGCAAAGACAGAAAGGACAGCACATGATTCATATTTAATAACTGTAAAAGAGACACAGTGTCCCCAGCTAGGGTCAACGATCCATGATGCTAAACTGGCTTCAAAAATCCAGGAGGCATAAGCAAAATGCACTTTCCTGTTAGCCAGAAGGTGCCAACTTCTAGGCTTCCTGAGGCCAGGAGGAGCTAAGGCGGGGTGTGAATCCAAAGCTCATGTGCTGTAAACAAAACTCCTCTACAGACACAGGGATCCTGCACCATCACTTTTTTTGGGGCTTAATTGACTTGCAAACAGAACAGAGATGAACTGTGTGTCATTTGGGGGCGCTTTGACATAGGGGTTTTCACCCCTAAATGGCCCATCGGAACTCTCCAGGCATCATCATCAAACTCCTGTTTAAATGAGCAAAAGCATCAGTGAACAATCACCTCTCCCCTAAACCCGGGAGGATAACTAACGCATGCTGCAAGGTAGCTTTGCTTGCCTTGGTGCTCTCATTAGCTAAATTACCAAGTGTGGTTACGGTGTCATACCCTGCAATCCTACACCTCATGGAAGTCCAGGTTTAGTGAGGGTAAAAAGTATTAAGGGATTGTGCAGAATAATTAGTCTGTTCATTTCCCTTTCTAGCAAACTCCTTAATAGCTTTGGACTGCACTGGTCAGCCCTTGTGTGTCTGTGGCTGCTCACTTTCGCCTCCTCTTCTGGGCTAACACAAAACACAAACCAAATTTCTCTTTCTCGTATTTCACCCCTCACCCAGTTCCAGTCAAATACCTTCATGTAAACCCCCAGTCTAGTCTGGCATTCACTGCATCTGCCTTTCATGACCTTTATGACCAGCCAGCACGTACGAGAGGGGAAGAACAGAGAGCGCTGCTCAGGGCCAGCATGAGTAGATGGAGTTTATCATAAGACAATAAGAAAACCCTGTGCGTGGGCAGATATGTCCTATTTAAACCACTAATGGCAGACGGCTCCATCATCAAGTTTAACTGGGCTGAACGTCTTCACCAACTTGAAACATGCAGCAGGAGATGAGACGACTATCAGTAGTCCACACAGCTCATGCTTTAGAGATCACAGAGGTGAGATTCAAACCCAGGAGGAGCCTTTTTGTCTTATGTATTACAGCTATAACTACATCTGAGATCCATTTACGTAGCTCCATGAGAACATTCATTAGCTGCTCTTTCACTACTTCCCTAAAAATAAGTTTTCTCCAACAGCACAATTAATCTGGTCCTGTCCAGAAAAACTATCTAGACACATCCCACATAAGCAATTTTGCTTTAGCTACTCATAACACACACTTCTGTCAGGGAAGTGAAACACTTGAGGAAGTCTTGTGAGATATCCCAGAAGCGAGAGGAGTCCAATGCTGCTACAGCATCAGGAACAACCACGGTTACCTTCCAGACCGTGACTTGGCCTAATCAGAGGCACAGAATTATATGCCAGTAGGCAAAGAGAGCTGCAGCCTTCCCTTACCTTCAGCTGTGTGCTGTAAGGTCACGATGATGCAACGCACACGAAGGTCCAGAATCAGATCCTGGATGATCTGAAGCATATCATTGGGGATCTCAAGTGCAGTGAGAGACTCAGAACTAAGCCTGGAAAGCACAGAAAGGCAGACGGGAGGGTAAATCTGCAAGGTTTTTAAGCTGATAATCTTCACTGAATTGCTTAGACGAGTGCTATGGATGTGAATGTAGCAGCTCCATTTTTGAGAACTGATTATTCCATTCAGAGAAGATTAATTACTGACTTAATTCAGAAGCTTGCAAAGACTGATTTATTTTTCTGTAACATGACAATAATATCATCCCAGCAGCGCGCCAACTTTTCGCACTGTCCTCTTTGTAATAAATGACACGTGTGTTGCTAACTTGATAAGCAAACAGAATTCTAAGCAGCAGCATCACCTTCCATAAAACAACTGTAAAATAAACTACGATGTAAGAATGACACTACAGTGGGAACTAAGCTATCTGCACCCATTTGGGCAGAGATAGGAAGATGTTGAGCAAATGATGCAGATAATTACACGCTCTACCCTAAAGAATCAGATCCTGTTTCATTCATGGAGTGTTTATGAGGTGCCAGGAAAGTACTTTATTCAAACTTTTTAATAAGATGCTATGGGGGAAAAAAAGAATATATGATGCAATAAGGCTATAACGTGAGAGATTATTAATTACACTTCCACACAGAATCCTAAATCTGCTGTAAGTAATTTTTTGGTAATCCTATTTTTGAAAAATGTTGCATTCTCAATAAACAAACTGCAATAAACAAAACGATTTGTCTTAAAGCAGACCTATCCCAGGAAGAGCATCATTCTGCAGGTCTGCAGAGCCATTTACCTTACAGTCTGGATAACATGGGTTAGCCACTGGCCAGAAAGTTCAGCTTTCGTCTCCCAGCCACCGTACTGTCTTGATTCACCTTCCCTGAGGCTGAATGGAAGCAAAGCTCCACGGATAAGTTTTACCAGAGAGTGCATCACCTCCTGAATCATTTTCTGCATCAGAAGATGGGAAAGAAAAATAAACCAAAACGCTCTATTAATACTCTCAAGCAGCCACGTAACTTGCTCTACACACCGGTTTGAAATGGATGATTTACAAGTGGCTCTACATGGTAGAGAGTAGAGGAGAAGATGTAAAGGCACGCAGATGATTTAAGAAATCTCATTTTTGAGGTGGTGACGCTAAAGTGTCCTGCTCTGAAGGACAACTGAAAGCAAGCAAGGTTTCCCCCCCATAACTTACCTTGAAATCGTTTTGTCTTTGCCTAGCGTTCTTCTTTGATCTTTCCATTTGGCCAGATTTTTCAGCAGTCTTGTGAAAAGGAGAAAATTGAAAAGTGTAAGTAAGTACCTCATAACCACTTAAAATAATTCTGAAAAAGGGGGTTTCAAAGTGCAGAAGTGAAAACCAAGGGGGTTGTGATGCAGTTCTAAAAACTGACTCGTGGCACCTCTATAAGCAAAGACTAGACATACCAATAAACTGTACCTAGTCTAGGTCAGTGTGAGAATGTTTAATCACGAGGAGCGATGTGTATTTAAGAAAAAAGTCGGAGACAAGCATAGGAGCAGCTCAAGCACTACAAACTTCATGAGGTCAAAATTCTCACTGCAATGTCAGCAAGAGCTAAGTCATCCACAGCCCAATTGTGCATCAAGTTCATATAAAGAAATATATATGAAGCTGCCCAGAGAAGGACACTGAAGGGGGAGATACTTCTTGGAAGGGGGGCAATTTGGAATTGTGTCATGTGCAAGAGAGGGTTGAAGGGGTTTCATTTGTTTTTAGGAACAGCATTTGGTTGATGCTGCTCTTTAAATAACACACCTAACTGTAAAAGAGACTCTGCAACGAAATCAGCATCTACACGGACAGTTCACTGCTTTGAAAAGCGAGGAACATGAGCACACTTTGCATGAGACGGTGACAGTTGAAGAAAAACATGGTTTGACTAACAGCCTTCCTGTTTGCAGGTCTAGCCTTCCGTGGAGCCTACTGAGAACACGGTAAATTATACCCCAAAAAGCGATTTCAAATACTGGGTTAAGTGCAGATGTAGAATTTTACAGTCAGCAAATCCCCTGCTTTATGTAGGTACAGCAACATCTGCTGGACGAGAAGTGCAACAACACGACAAGAGTTCTCAGAAGCAGTTTAGTTTCAAGTCACTCATTTGAAACGCTGTATTTTTCTAAGTCCCTCTTTTGCCAAAGCGTTTAGGATTTTTAAAGCAAAAATAAATACTTCCAAGTGAGCAGAAATGAGAGACAAATAAAACTGCTTAACAGTTTTGTAAGATCCACAGCTGTGAAACTCTTGTACTTCAAAGCTCTGAATTGAACAGTTTCAGGCAAGGAGAACGACACTCCAGTCACTGCTGCATATAACACCCACCTCTCTCTCCTAATCCCTTAAAATAAAACCTTTAAACCTCATGTAGCAACTGAAAATCCATCCTGGTTTACAGCTGGATTAAAGAACAACCAAAAAATTCACTGATCTTTGATAGCTTTTATTTTTTTTTTCCCTTTGTGGTTTAAGACCAATCTTAAACCTTTCCTGCACAGACAGACCAAAACTATCTTGTGGTAAGACCAACGGTTACTCCTCACATAAGTAACTTCACCTAGAGTGATTCAAAGAACTCAACTCTTTAAACTGTTGAAAATACCACGCAAATCTTTAACTGACAGGATTTTAAGGCACACAGCTAACCTTGCAGAGCTAAAAAGAACACACACACCCCCCCTTAACCCCCCCAAAAACCTACAAACTGAACAAGAGAAAATACAGCTTGGAATTCATACGTGGAAATTTTCTTTCCATGTTTTTAAAATGTCTCAAAGACTTGAAGAAGCTAAATGAAATCACCCTCAGCCGTTGTCACAGGACTTGTCTTAACACACCGCAGCAATCACCGTGCTTCCTGAGTGACAATCATTAGCAAGCAACACAGTAAAAGAAATTACTTCATGGACAATTCAAATCTGCATATAAATGTTCTTCTATCAGGAAAACATGCTGATTTTAATTGTCCATGAGGAAATTTCTTGAGAGCTGGATGTGATGAGGTGACAGATATCCGCAGGTGCTCTAGAAGAAGTCTCCTAGCCCACACCACCCCCTCCTCCATTCATCCTCAGTTGATTGTGTGATGCAGAACACACAAAAGGAACAGAGGACATCATCCCTCCTCTCTCCCCGGGAACCTGGGGGGTTTCCATATAGACCAAAGGAGCAGAAGAAATCAGGTGTACGGGAATTCATTTCTCACAAGCTTCTGGCTCTCTGGCTCAACAGAAGAAGAGTAGATGTACCTTAAAGACTAACAGGAACACTGACGCCTCCTCCTCCTCCTCTATTTTTTCTCTTTTAAAAAAAAAGACATGGAAACAATGTTTTGTTCAGACATGACATAAGCTTACTGCATTTTCCACTCGCAGTCATTTTCATGAGCAGAATTTCTCAACTTTGTTTACAGTTTGAGTCTCAGTTTCTCTGGAAATCGCTTTCTTTTTGAAAAAAAAAAAAATTCACAATAACTTAACAGGTGAATTTGTCGAGCCTAATTTCCAATGGTGGTGTTGTCAAATATAAAGGTTTTCATTTCCCTTATGAAATTAATTATTTTTGTGAAAGTCAACAGCAGTAGGTTTTTACTCTTGGTTCTACTTCCTTCACTGAGCGTTATGACTAAGTGTCATATCTTTCTTCTGATTTTATCGTGCAAGGTGAGGGGCACGAATAGAATCTATTCCACTGGAGCTACAGTGCTCTGCATATTGTGTTCTACACAAAGGACTATAGTATCAAGAAGTATCAGCATATGAAAACATTATATTGATTTACAGACAGTAGTGAGAAGTAGAATGAGCACTGAGAAATGAGTTCTTAAGGTAGAGAAAAGGAAAATGAGAAAATAAGCATCCGCATTGCCTTTTTCCAATTTTTTGTTTCATTTTCTTGCAAAGTTGCAAGGAATAATATTCATGGCTGCAGTTCTGCTTTAGGGATGATTTTGTAGCTGTGATGAGTTCAGGGTCTAAGCACAGCAGGACACCGTAAGGATAAAACCAAACTCAACAGATGAAACTATACAGCAACAGCTAAACAAAGAAGTTTCAGATGCACAAACTTTTCGGTTCGATACTTTTTTCCCCTGCTTTTTGGATTATCAAGATTACATAACTTGTAGGAAGCAGCTCATCTGAGGAAGCAGGACTAAAAGCAGAGGTGATGGCAGCTGACCGCACTTGCAAACTGGACTGCACGTAGCACATCTGTGTATATTCCTCTGAGCCCTGGTCATTGTGGACTCCGGTCTTGAATCTTGCTTCACTTCCAAACACTAAAAGCTCAAGAAATGAGTCCTCTTGTTCCAAAGAAAGGAAATGTTGGTTTTTTCTGTATGACTTTGCCTTTTACCTATCTCTATCCTTTGCTCAATTTGCTCTTTCCTCAGATCACTGACGAAGGGCAGCTGGCCAGATATGAGCAAGAGGTGAAACTACCCCAATCCTGTGTGTGCTCCAGATGCTGGAGCCAGACACACCCTTGGCAGAGTTCTAGACAATCCCATTCTACGCTTTTATTCTTCTAAAAATAAAAAGAAACACCTCACTTTTATAGCGTAGTATTGAAAGACCCTGTCCCAGTCAAGGCAGCATCTCTCAGACGTGTAGAGTCTATGGATTGTTTCAGAAACCTCTCTGATTAAAATAAGTCGTCACTTCTTCCAGTGAAATGTAACCCCCCCAAACATAACCATTACTGAGCTTTGTTATTTAAATCCGTACCTCGCTGAATAAACTTCCGTTCACGTAAGAAATCCAGAGCTTCCAGAAGTTGGGCAGCTGACTTACAACAAGTTTGGTCAACTTTTCGACAAACACAACTTGCTGAGGAGCTTTGTATCGCCAAGCTACACAGGGAGAGAGGGGACACAAAGAGCAAAATTTAAAAATTTTGAATTATTAATAAAAAAAATACATAATGCTAGCTTGCTGCCGCTTTGTCTAACCGTTCTGTTCTATAACTCGTCTATTGACTTCACACAAGGCTTTGGGTTGAGAAACAACACGGGGCAGCAGCAACGCAGTGATGTCAACACCTGCTATACAGGTATTTTTGAAGAGTCTACATGATTTATATTTTGAAATACAAACATTCAACCTCCAACTGTGGCACAATTTAATCACCCTTCACGTGCAGGTACCCTGTGGCAGCACAAGAATGTACAATTCTCATTGTTCGCCATTCTGTGCTCTCGAAAGATTCCCTCTGTTCCTCCTCTTGCTTAAAAAAAAAATATAAAAATGTGGATATTTATAGATATTTTTTTGAAGGAAGCCTACAGAACTGGGAGAAGAGTAACACCACAGCAGACCAAAGCAAGAAAGTTCTTCATAAAAAACCCACTTTCTGAAAACAAGTACTTGGGTAAGAAATGACCCATTCTGTGAAACACGTTTTCCATCTCCTGTGATGTCACCATCGAGAGCCATCTGAGATGAAGTGCTTTGGACAAGGGTGTTGAAGACACCTGCGCCACTCAAGGGTTCAGCTGGTCACAGACGCCCTGCTCGAGCTTAGTCACTCCCTTTTGTTTCCCTTTGTGGGTTTACAGGTTTAGGGAACAAGGGCCAGATAGATGAAGTCACAGGAAGAGCGAATGCAAGGAGAGTTGTCTCAGAAA
This sequence comes from Todus mexicanus, assembly GCA_013389965.1. Lineage (NCBI taxonomy): Eukaryota > Metazoa > Chordata > Aves > Coraciiformes > Todidae > Todus > Todus mexicanus. Next base: position 19,573 of record WEIS01091779.1, read on the forward strand.
ACACGCAACAGGGGAGACAGCAGCCAAAGGGGGTAGGCAGTAGGTAGTTAGAGATGAAAAAAAAATAATTCAGATTTTCTAGGGAAAAAAAAATCCCCTCTCATTATTTAACTGCATTTTAAGAAGCAGATTTCAGATATGAACTGTTCTTGCCTTGCAAAACCCAGAGCAGACCCCTTTTGTAAGCAATGGTAACGCATGAGAAGAAAGAATTTCACTTGGTAATCAAGCAACCAAACCTCACAGCCAGATTGTGGGTTTCTGACCACACCACACACTGGACACAGGGACCTGCAGCTTGGTTTTTCCAGGTAAAACCGATGCCTACCGTCATCGCGGGTGGACTGAAAGCTGCTGCCCCTTTTCAGCGAAGTGGTTTGACTGAGATGGCCAATTGGCGATGGACGCACGTCACCGTCCAGGTCTAACATGGGGCTGTGCAGCAACGGGTTGCCTGGGGAGAGGGGGAAAAATAATTAGAATGATTCTGCACCTCAGCTGACATCAAACTGCACATGGCCTGGGGAATTGAAACGGAACTGGGAAATGATCCCAAAGTTATCTAGCAAAAACAATATTCATCTTCTCATCTGTCTGTTGATCTCCATCGACATAACTCAGCAACACCACCACTGACTCCTGCAGCAAAGCCAAACCCACAAGCACCATGTGGGAAACAGCCCTCTTTGCTCTGTGTGTTTTTCTGCCTTTACCTTCATCCATGCCCTGCAATTAGCTGCATGAAAGCCGTGAATAAATAGGTATTTATGGCAGCAGTCATGCCGCACATGCTTTTTTCTGGTGTACAGCTAAACGTACTTTTCACCAGCAACAGTTTCTTGTGCCTCCAGCTGATGCAGTTAAGGGCAGAGTTCAACTACTTCTTAGCTCTCTGACCTGTGGGGAGCTCCGGTGCAAAGAATCCCTCCAGAAGCAGATCAACTAGATGATCTTTTGAAGTCCCTTCCAATCCCTAACATTCTGTGATTCTGTGAACTAACTGCACTGCACGTAAAGTCCCTCACACTTTGACACAGCCACAAACACACAAAACATTTCCCAGTGAGCCGGTTACGCTACCAAATAATTACTTTTTCTTCGGATGCCTGTCCACATGTAGGTTGGAAGGGACCTCGAGAGATCTTCTGGTCCAACCTCTTGTGAGCAAGGGAGCCTAGGTGAGATTAGCCCTGGAGGGGTTTCCAAGCTGAGGAGATGCGGTGCTGAGGGACACGGGGTAGTGAGGAACTGGCAGTGTTGGGGGGATGGTTAGACTCCAGGACCTTAAAGGTTTCTTCCAACAAACCAATTCCGTGATTCTGTGACCTTGCGCCCTGTCCAGTCATGTCTTGAAAACCTCCAGCGGTGGCAACTCTGTCACATCCCTGGGGAGGTTGCTCCCGTAACTGTTTTTACAGTAACAAAAGGTCTTTCTTACACCAAGATGGAACCTCTCGTGGTAGCTCACGCTGAACTTTGCAGAGAGAAGCCCAGTGTTTGAATTTACATCGCTCGATCTTTCCCATCGATACCTACACTCCCTTACAATAACAGGAAGGCCACACAGCAAGAGCACCAGCTGCAACATCGCAACGCTCCGAGTCACGAGTAACACAAAGTAAAGGGAATCTGAAGCATATTTATCCCGAATCGACGCTGCTGTCAGACCAGTATGGCAGTGAAGGCAAACCCAGGCACTTTACTCCAACAGCGGGGGCTTAAAGAGCAGTATTGAGTACTGTGAAGCTTATCGCAACCTTCCAATAGGTGACGGTGTTGGGTTTTAGCTCCTTTTGAAAGAAGTTCTTCCTCCCATCGTTCTTTAACGGCTTTTAAGGAGATTTCCTGTGGCCTTTCACTGTGGCCTCCCCACGGCATGGAGGGGTATATCCGCGTACGTCCCATACAACTGCCCATGTAACAGATCTGGAAGTTCACGCATCTCCTGCATCTCTGGCTTAGCCACCTAAGGCTGCTAAACCACGTCTGAATTACTACACGTTTACAACAGTAACTTCTGCAAAACCCTTCCAGAGAGCCTGCGGAATGAAGGAAACGTGCAAAAAATTTCTTCCTCTCCAGATTAAGCAGAGCACGTGTTTGATATCTTAGCGAGATTCTACCCAGAGTAAAAGTAAAATTTTATAGAAGACCCTGAGAAATTTCAAGGGCCTCACATAAATCTTGGGCTTCCATAAGCATTTGACTCTGAGATGCTACTTATCTGCTTTTCTTTAGGGTAAACCAAAAAAAAAAAAGTGTATGCCAAGGACAAATCAGAACTGTCGGAGGCTCTGCTACTTAAAACGTGTATTAAAAAAAAAAAGCAAACAAAAAACCCCCCCATCAGAGTGTGGCAATGTTATTGGCACAAAAACTACTATTAGAAAAAGCCACAAGAACCCAAAACTTCCCTTTTTTTGGTGTCTATGCATAGAAATTAGGCTCCCGCCCTTCAAACACCTTGTTAATATGAGGAACGTCCTGTAAGCAGATGGTTTCTAAAAATGCCAGTGCCAATTAAACCTCGGAATTAAGACAGACACACACACTAACCAAAACATCTTAATGCGAAGCAGCTCAATTAAAACCACTTGCCCGAGGTAGCTGAAAACCTGCACGTTCTGCGCTGCTGTCGATCTGCTCCCCGCCGCCCCCCGGCACCCGCATGGTTTCTATATTCCCCAGCAGCAGCAAACACGGAAAGAATACTCTCTTGTTCCACCAGAAAAACCACAGCATCGGCTCGCAGCCGCACCAGGAAAAGAAAGTTTAACATCGACTAATTTCTNAGTCATGACCAACCAGAAGTATAATTAGAGCATTATTACATTTACAACTGTAGTATCAGGAGAGGATCAAATCAGAAGTTTTAAGGACCTTAACACTGCTTGAATATCTTTGTTTTTTCACAAAGCGTTTTACTGCGTTTCCACTTTGTGCGCACAGGTGTTTTAAAGGTACGCAGAACGAAATAAAACCATTCAGGTACCGTGCGAGGTATAAATAGTCCAACGGTTTTGCGCAGACCTCTTCTGCTGTAGCGCAGCGAGATCGCACCAAAATCAGGATCTGAAATAAGCCAAAGCACGGTGCTTCTTGGGGGTCATTTATTTAATGTGTGCTTTCACTTTCTGCAAATCACGAGTCCCCAGCACTGACCCCGAACCACAGGGTTTCTTTTAAGTTTGTCAGCCCGGGAGCTGCTGCAGGGTCCTCACGCGCAGGGTCCCTGCAGCCCCTGTGGCTCGTGGATATTCCGTCTCTATTAGATGCTACCCACACGCAGCGTGTGTCGCAGCCGCAGCGAACAAGACGATTAATGCGAGGTTCACCTACAATAGATTCTTCCGTGACCTGCAAACCAGTCAATGATTTAAATCTTTAAAAGCCACTTCACTTTCTTATTTCCAGACTAGGGCCAAGCTTACTGTAAAGCTTGTTCTGCGATATCCATCGCTCCGCAGCTCCGCTTGCTTTTTGCCCTGGCAGTCTGACAGGAGGAGGTTACTCGGGGGAGTCCTGCATTACCTCTTGCCTTCTTTCCGTACGCCAGCCTCAGCCAACCCACGACCTGCCAGCCTGGCACAGCACATACCTGACACTCACCTAAAGCTCTCTACAGGGGATAATACAGAATCATAGAGTCATTTTGGCTGGAAGAAACC
>WEIS01091781.1:1323-16942 GCA_013389965.1 Todus mexicanus
GTGATGTTTGAAATTGGGGTGAAGAGAGAACTTCAGAATGAGATAATAGGAGAGACTAGGTTTATTTAAATCTCTTAGATGCAGGAAATGAGAACTGGTGAGTCAGTGAGAACATCAGTCATTTGCTGCTTCACTTGGTGAAAAATGGTCAGATGGTCTAAACGATTACTTTGGTCTTCATTCTAGGAATAAGCATGTTTTATTTGGACCTTTCTGCACGGATGTCAGATGAAGGTATCATTGGGCAAAGGACCTGCCGTGAAACAAGTCGTCTTGATAATCTGGGGAAATTAAGTGAAATGGTTGTTTTGCTCATGTGGGATTTTTTTGTAGCTGTTTAATTGGCCACTGAAAACAAGAGCAGAGAGATTTGATTCTTTAAAGAAAAGAAAAAGGGATGATCCTAGAAAGCTTGGAGGTAAAACAACAGAAACAATAACAACTAGATGAATCCACTTAGGGTGAATCCAGCATAGAAGACTAACCAGCAGAGCGTTCACAGAGGAAAGAGATGACTTTTTACTGTACAGAAATTACTTCTATGCCAGTGTAATAATGGATTAAAACTGGATTTACCAGGGATTTCAGAGCTTTTGAAATACCTCCTGGGAGTTCATTATATAAAATAATCCTCAGGGGGACCAAAATTCTATGTGGGATTTGAAGGCTAGTGGACACAGAAACTAGTCAAATGTGGCGGAAGGTTAACAACTGATGGCCCAAATGTCCTTCCTAATAATATATTAAATTGCCTTCTGTACAAGGAAATGAGCAATTAAATAGGGCAGCACTGACAGATAAATTTGAGAGCTGTGAGGAACTTTAATATTTGGCATACCTGCTATGAGTTAGGGGCTGTCTGATGTGTAATTTAGGATTTCTGGTTGACATTATGAACTGCGTTTACTCTGCAAACTAAGAATCTCTGTGTAAGCTCAGTCTTGTACTTTCGGTAGTTNAGAAAGTATTACAAATTATGTGTACATTAAGCATATTCGATTAGTCGAAACCTGGGAGTGTAAACAGAGGCTCAAAGGCAACATATTTCAAGCTACTCAAAGAAATGCTTTGTTACTGAACACAACTGTCAAATTATTTGAGTAAAAATAGTTGTCAATTTTCAGTAACTCTCAGATGTTTATTTAAATAATGATTTGACTTTTGTGTAAAGATGGATCTAGTTTAATAATCTTGAATCTCAACTGCATGGTTTGGGGGTGGGTTTTTTTAAGCACAAATACTTGTGTCATGAGCCACTCACCAAATTAATCACATTCTGGAAAAATGTCTTCTGTTTGTATCAAATTAGTATTTTATCATGGAGAATTAGACACCTTCTCTGAACACTGGTACTGGGCACTGATGGCAACTGAGCTGCTTTTAAGGTGGCATTTGAAATACAAGTCAGTAACATTCAGCTAGAAAGTGTCCACCCAAACAGTATGATACCCCTGAAAAAGAGGATGCCAGTAGTAACTCTGCTGTTTAGGTTGCTGTAATTATATCAAGAGTTAAGATAGGCAAACAAGCGTCGCCCTTTTAAAAGAAAAATCTGCTCTAATTTCGTTCCCATGGGAATAAGCAAATGATGGTGATCGCAGCTGGTAAAGATGTGGGTTGGAATGACTGATGCTCCTTCCTCCTGTGCCAACCCACCTCCACAGTGGTCTGCCTCAGCCTCTGCTTTGGCAGTTTAGAGCTGCTCCTTTTGAGAAATCCTGGTGCTGCCATACTGTGTGGTGGCTCGTGAAATGGCCTTCATTATTTTCTGATTTCCCCGTGCCAAATTCCATCCCTCGCTGTACTGCAGTACACCCAGAATAGCATCGCTGACTTCAACAGCACCCAACACTTTGCTGAAACTGAGCTCAGCAAAGTTGAAAATTTGATGCAAAAATAGCTCAGTGTGTAACCTTTAACATACTCTGAGTTTAGAGCTGTAATGTTGATTTCTTCAATGTGCAAATAAGTGACCATATGGTTAGAGCACAGTTATGTAAAAACAAACTGTTTAAGGAACAATTCCTCTTCAGACATCATTTGCTAGAGCTGCCTTTTGGTGTTACGTTTAATGTGTGTTTTCTGTCACAAATATAAAAGGTAATAATCCTGCTGCAGTTTCCTAGAGAATGTTACATATACCAAACATATGGAAGGTTTACATGAGTTGCAGAGATTGTAAGTGTTGGCTAGAACTGTAGCTGCATGCCCACTAATGAGGTATTTAATTCTGGCTGACATGTAAACCATTCCTAATACTCTAGAATTATGGAAGAAAAAAATATTCAGCTGTTTGTCTTTAATGATTAAGCAAACAGAGTCCAATATATTGAAAATAAACATGTGCTTGAACTACATGGGGTCTGGTGCTTCCTAGCAGAGTCATATTTTCACCAAAACACTTCTGGCAGCTCTCTTGCTGATGCCAAAGACTATTCTAGAGTGTTTTACGCAAAGTCCTCATTGGTTCAACCTTCATGTCTAACTGGCCCATCAATGTAGCTTTCGTGTCACTTTTAATTAAAGACAACAGCAGGAAGATAAGTGTGGTTTATTAACTTCCCAAGAGCAAGAAGCTATAGACGCAACTGTCTCAACCGATGAGCTCACGAGGCATTGGAGACACGCAGCAGACTTTGTCTGATGTGGGCTTTTAGACATCAGGCTAGTGTCTGAGAACCTCGAATGACACCAGGGTAACCACCTGATAGTGTTCAACCTCTGTGACTTTATGGTGGCCAAACTAAAACAAACTGAACCTTATTGTGAACCTTGAGCCATCCATCTGCACATTTCTCAGGAATGAGATTGCAGCCAACAGGTGCCTTTTGCATCCTTGGGAAGGGAGAAGGTGGCAGGATGGAGTTTGCAGCCTGTGTCCAGCATCTTTTCAAGTGCTGTTAGAGGAGAGAATTTGGCAAAAGTGACAAGAACGTGTTCAGAGACAAATCAGAGTTGGAAAATAAGATCAACATAGAAGAAGAGAACAAAGGAAATACCCAGGAAAAGACCTGTTACGTTTTTAATGTCTTAGTTGATCAACTGGATAATGAAGAATAGCTCGCCTATGAGGGCAGTCATGTTATTAGGGGGATTTTGTATCTGTTGACCATTACATACACCAGACATTCATGAGAAAGATAGCTTTTGAAAACAGGAATTTTAATCCTGATTTTGTGCGTGTCGAGTACATTTAGGCGTATCAAATAATGTTTGTGCTGACAGAGGCAACACACTTTGGACTTTGTCTTGCTGCCCTCTCCTAGGAGAGCTGTTGTTGCAGTAGCTGGGACGTAGTAATTGAATTGTTTGTAGTCACCAACCTAAAACATGCTTTCCTGTATCTACCTGGTTGGAGAGATTTTTATTTTTAGCCTTGGGTTTTAACAAGATAGAGAATTTTATTTTTAACATCAGTGCCATAGTTAACACAAAACTGAAACATGCATAATAAGGAGCAGTTAGTTTTTCAGTAAAGTCTTTCCTGACCGCTACTTCTGAACTCCTTTATTGTTGGTATTTCATCCCTTAGGATGCATCTAATTATAATTTATGCTCATTACACAAGTAGCTGGACTTCTTAAACTTAAAGATTTGATGGTGATTTTTTCCACAGGATGAATACAGAGGTTGCTACTGAAATGCTGCTGTTTCCATGAGAGAGACAGGCACCTTCAGCAGCAGTTTGTGCCACAGGTTATGAAGACAGACTGAAACAGTTGGGGTTGTTCAGTCTGGAGAAGAGAGGGCTCCAAGGAGACCTTCTTGTGGCCTTCCAGTATCTTAAGGAGGCTACAAGAAAGCCGGGGAGGGACTTTTCAGGATGTCAGATGGTGGTAGGACTGGGGGGAATGGAACAAGACTAGAGCTGGGTAGATTCAGATTAGACGTTACGAAGAAGTTCTTCACCAGGAGGGTGGTGAGACACTGGCCCAGGTTGCCGAGAGAGGTGGTAGAAGCCCCATCCCTGGCAACCTTTAAGGCCAGGCTGGCTGGGGCTCTGAGCAACCTGCGCTAGTGGGAGGTGTCCCTGCCCATGGCAGAGGGATTGGAACTAGATTTTTGAGGTCCCTTCCAACCCTGACAATTCTATGATTCAGGTGAGGAAGGTCTTGGATGTTCAGCTAAATGAGCCTACTTGAATGGTGTTTTGCGGGAGGATTTGCGCATGCCCCTGCAACTCATTTCTGTGGCCTTCTTTTTCAGCATTCAGGCATAATAAAGCTCTTGGGCACTAAGAAGATTTGCAATGTCTTTAAATGAAAATATTGTGTTGAATTATGGCTATTCCCCGTATTTTGTTTATTTGACTGTTTAATAACTGAAACTTTATTAAGGGTTTAAATCAATTGCCTACATTTAACTGATGTATTAAGATAGGGATTGATAGGATAAACAGTTGCCAGGCTACTGGAATTAAAAAGCAATGAGATCTCTTTAGTTTTGGGGGTTTACTGTGCGTTTTCATCAGTTTTAAAAGATGATGTAACAAAGAATGTATAATTAAGGTTTTAGAGAATTCTTGTCTATTGTTTATAGAGAAATACATGTTTATTATTGCAAGAGTCCTTTATCTGGTAGGCAGGTATAGCTCTGTTGCTAATAGAGCCTTTTTTAATAGTACTGCCAAACAATTTATACCGTATTTATAAATAATGGAGTAAGGACACTCTGAAGTATTCTGCAGCAGTGACCTTAGCAACGCTGAATGCTGGCAGTGAATCTATTAAAAAGTTTTTCACTGCTGAGATTTAGAGAATTGTTTCTGATTCTACAGCACACACCGGTTTTTATTCCTCAGTGAACTGAAGCTTGTAACTGTGGCAATCTTTCGTTAAGGAAACTTTTATGAAATGTGGGGAGAAAATTCTGGAAATAAGCGTGGAGTCTGGAGATAAAGCAGCATGAGATACGCAGAACAGTTGCCAGATGGCTGTAGCTTCAGAGCAATGGGTTTCTTCTGGGCTTTGATGAATAATGATTTCTGCTTTGTAAATAAAAATCTGAGCGTGGTGGTGAAGAAGAAAAGGTGATTTGACCCCTGTTGGTATCGCAGCAAACATGGGTTGCAAATGTTCTTCAGCTGGTGTGCAAGGAGGGAAGGTTTGTGCCCTAAAGATGCAGGGGGAAAGCACCACTGGGCATTGTCACCTTGCAACACTGAAGTGAGATCTTGTCGTGAATCTTCATAATGAACTGTGCAGAGCCTGTACAGACTGGGATTATTGGATGTCAGTGCTTTCAGGGCCCACCTGATCCAGCATTTAGAACAGGCTCTTTAGGGGCATCTTGAAGTGTAGTTGAGTATTGCTGCTGGGTTTACGTCTATACAGATGTGAATGGACTTTATGTGCTTATTTTCCACAGTGAATCTAACAGGTTCCCTTATTGAGTACAAGCTGCTAGAGACCACTCTGGCCTGTAGCTGAGGCCAGAAATGAGCAATAGAGAAAAGGTTTGGGGTTTTCAGTTGTGGTTTGTATTTTTTCCTTCTACCTTGTTATTTCTGTAGTGTTACAGTCAGTTCTCTTGCAGTGCCAGGATTTCTAGCACAGTGATCGTTCCTATGCAAGAAATAGAGACGAGAAGTCCCTCCTGTGCTTGAAAATTTCCTCTTTCCTCTACTGTGCTTGATACTGTCGCTCTCCCAAGTGCTTCTTTTCATTGCTATTTTTATGACTTCTGCCTTCGCATTTCAGCTTAATTTTCTTTGGGTCAATGAAAAAATCCCCATTTGTCACTGAGGAAATTACAAAGTCAGAACCTGCATCCTGCATGTTTAGCTTTTTATTGCAAGTATGTCAATCTCTATTGTTGCCTGTCCTTGGTAAATGCCACAGAGTTATGTGACCAAGAGCTGTATGTATATGTCACATTATGAGAAGAATGCTTTTAACAAGAAAACAGGGAAGAAGCTGGTTTCACTTGATAATTTTTCTTGTAAGATTAAAAGAGCATCCCTTTAACAAACAGAGCCCTTCCCTAAGTACAAAGTGAAAAAAGCAGCATACAGAAGTAACAAAAATGAGCAAACAACTTTTGACTGAATTGCAATATGTGATGCTGGGACAGCTATAACCTAGAGCATACTACAAAGCTTCTGGATTCTGAATCCCATCTCTCAGCGAGACCATCTCTCTGCTTTTAAGGGAACTGGGGTTCTGAAACTTTTGGCAAAACATTTAATCCCCAAGTCCCTGCCTCACAGCCCCTTGCAGAAATCCCTTTATCCACCCTAAAGCTCTCTGCTAATAAGGCCCTTGTTGGCTTCGTCAGTCATTTGATCTCTTCCCATCTGTTTTTTTTTGTAGTTGAAGTGGGCTTGCTGACTCTGATCCATGAGCATGTAAAGAGGCAAGCCACTAAAATGTACTACATTTTTTCTTTGTAATCCATGATATATTTTCTTTTTCTTTTTCTTTTTTTTTTTCTTCTGTTGGGGTAATTTAATGTTTGCCATTTTGGCTGGTAAAGCCCCTGCAGTAGCTTTTGCTTACTTCATTTCCTTCAGGAGTGACTAAAGGGAAGCTGTTGCTTGATTGGAGGCTCTTCCTGGGTTGTTTGCATCTTTCAGTGTCTGTGGGTCACCATTATTCAGACTTAGGAAGACATTTGTAAGAGGACTGTAGTTTGATAACACCTGTGATTTACCAGTAACAACATCTGGATGCCACTGAAAATACCAGTAGTTGTTTTGGGCTCAGTCAGTGGAATTGACAAAGTTCGCAGTTTGCAATTATGAAACTGTGGGAAACATGTTTTCCCTAATTCTGAGTATTGTCCTATAATTATTTGGTTTTATATAAAGCAAAAAGAGTTTCAAACTTATCTGCTCCCAAGGACATCTGGGAATGTGCAAACCAGACTGGCTTTTGTTACACACTTCGTCTTCCAGGGAAGGTTGGTGACATTTATGCCATAACGTTCACTTTCTTTAAATAATTACAGCAAGTATTTGCAGCCACTGAACTAATACGGGATCAGTCTTGTTCCCAGAAAAGATTTCTCTTACAAAAAACGCCCCCAAAACCCCAACAACATAATTCTTTTCATGACATAAATTTCTAGAAGAAAAGCTCTTTACAGATAGTAGACTCTCTCTTAAAAATACTTTCCTATTATCCAACAATTTCCCAAATGAATGAATTCTCCTCATGAATTATACTGAGCTCAACTTGCAGTTTATATTCATATTTATCTCTGAATCAGGCTATTTTTATTTTGCTAGTAGATTAATTCAGTATGACCTACATTTGAGAAATAAAACCCATGGTTATGATTTGGTCCTAATACTTGAAAAAGGGGTAGCAGTGATGAAATACACCTTGTGTAATTCTGCATGAGCACAAACACTGCTGGCTGTAGTATATCAGTCAGGGGGAAGAGATTTCTGAGCCTTGTTCAGTTATTGTGAGTATGAGGAGTAGGGATATAAAAATGTGGGAAGTGTGAAGCAGGAGGTAATCGTAACTTCTCATAAAATAAGAACCGCCAATGAAGTGGCAGTAGTTCAAAGCAAGTGCATGGGAATATTTCCTTATTTTCCTCAGCATGATGCATAACTGAACTGTGGAGCTTGTGGCAGAGTCTTATTCCTGACTGACTCAACAAAAACTATAGGAGAAAGGTCTATCTGTGGCTAATCCATGAAAAGAGGTAGATGCATATGGTATTCAATTTTGGGTATCATAGTATCTGAGAGACTGATGAACTGGAGCCCCACCAAGTTTGTGGGGCTGGGCCACTTGCATTTACAGAAGAGGCTGAGGAGTTACCAGGAATTGTTCACCCTTGGGCAAGGAAGGCTTTAGGAGTACTTAGCAGTGGTCCCCAGCAAGTGTCTGGAGGATGAGAGACAAAGGGTGTGAGTTGAAATGAAAGGTTTGACACCAAATAGAAGGAAAAACTGTGAGGGTGGTCAGGCAATGAAGCAGGTTTCTCAGAGATTGGCTGTCCTTCTGGAAGGTTTGTGAGACTCAGCAGGTAAAAGCTCTGAAAAACATAATCTGGCCTTATAGCTGACCCTGCTTTGAGCAGAGGCTTGGCCTCAGGCCCCTTCCAGCCCAGATTATTCTGTTGCTTTATTTTACTTTCCTGGTTTGGGTTAGAACAGAACAATTCTGTTTAGTGATTTTTACTTTTCAGCTGAGTCTCTTTGTACTAACTGCACTGTCTGAAGTTAGCAGCATGTTTACCAGACAGAGTCTGCTTCTAGCAGTGATAACGCTCCATGTTTATAGTTAGTACCAAGGATTGGTGTGCAAACCAAGGGCACTGCTAGATCTTGTGTATCACATTGTGGGGTGCAGAAAGTAAGGCCTGCACCTTCAGGGAGGAGCGAACAGGACAGGTGACCCTAAATTGACCAACGAAGTGTTCCATCCCGTGTAAGTCATATTTGGTATAAAGCTTGAGGGGTCATGAGGGTCTCAGGCCCCTTTTTGCCCTTCTTTCGTGTCTCTTGGATCAAGCTGCTCTCTCGGCTTCGGGACTCTTCCTCGCTGGGTTTGGCCTTGGCAGCTTCAGCTTTGCCCTGAGGCCTCCGGCCCCGGTCTCAGCCCCCGGCTCAGGCCTTGGCTGGGCCCCAGGTTCTGGGCCGCATCCCTGAATCCAGCTCCCGGTTCCCGGCTGCTGCTGGGCCCTTCCACAGCATCAGTGGGGACGGGGACGGATTTACCATCAGGGCTGGGGGCAGGGAGTGGAGGGTGGTGCTGTTGGATTCAATACTGGCTTTGTGCATATTTGTAAATATTTTCTTTTTCATTATTATTATTATTGTTTTCATTTTTCAGTAAAGCTGTTCTAGTTTCCTTTTCTAATTGACTAAGTCTCTCCATTATTTCCTTTCTTCCCTTTTGGGTGGGGAGTAGGGAGCGTTCTGATCCAGATTTAGGGGGTGCCCTGACCCCAAACTGTGACATCTACCTTAAGAAAAATAGATGTCAGACTTGCTTTCTTGGAGGCAGAGTTGTTCTTTTGAAAAACAGGCAAAACTGTGTCTAAAAGATGCTCGTGCACCTGATGGAGCTGCTGGAAAACCCATCCCTTTATTTTGGGAAGGACTTTGCTCATTAAAAGAACATTCTGTACCTAATTCTGGTTTTCAAGGGTTTAAGAGTCTCATTTCTCAGTTGAGGGTTTGGCAGCTTTCTTTTCGAGTTGATATTCTATCTTTAATGGTTGCTATAATTTCGTTTCTAAACATCACGGTTCTTCAAAACCAACAGTGAAACGGCACCAGCCAAGGTCTGTCTGGTGATCATGAGGGGTTCTCAGTGGCTCATTTCTTCAGCTGTCATTTGCCAGAGCACACTCATGTAATCTTAATGAACAATGTGCAAAGCCATTAAAAACTCAATTATGGCTTTCTTTTTACTGCAGACGTGAGAAAATGCAATCATAAAGTGCTGATGTGTAAACACAATAGCCACCATCTGCTACGGAGTAGCATTTCAGCTCTAAAAAGAGGATATATGTTGCAGATGCATCAATAATAGGACGCTTATCAAGGCATCATTATGCACCAAGCAGGGGAAAAATTGAAATTTATGGCCAGCTAGAGAGCACTTCACGGTTTAATTCCCCAATTTTCGGTGGTATGTTTAATAACTATGAGAGAGTGTCGTTTTATGTTCCTGTTGCTTGAACGGATTTTTAAAAATGAGTTTATTTACCGTCTTTCCATCCTCCTTGCCTCTGACTGATCCGAACATCACACATTCATTTTTGGTTATTCAGGACAAAACCAGCAAGATATTAATTAATGTAACCTGTTGATCCAAGAGCACTAAATTTAATTGACCTGATATTCAATCTACCTTAATGAGCATATACTTCTGTGTCCAATAAATATAAAAAAGAACTTTTACATAGCAGAGATAGGTTTGGTATTTTTTCAGTTCACTGTTGTCTTTATGACATTTGAACTTTCTAGATGGAGGTAAAGAAAACAATGAGGCTTAGTGGTTTGGGGTTTTTTTTCTGCTGTTATTATTTAGACAATTGTATCCAATTGTCTAAAGAAGAGTTTCTTTAAGATACCTTCTGTTTTATTCAGGTTCTTAGTTGGAGACATTTAAGTGACTTTCAGTCATCCGCTGATTGATAATTTCCAATCGTGACATGTTAATTCATTCCCCAGTTCTTTTAATGTGCAGAAAATGTGACAAGTGGCTTGTTGGTGCCAGACCAGATTGTATCTCTTATTTGCACATACAGCCCTATAAATTGACAATAAGCCCCATCAGCTTCAATTCTGTGTTCACACTAAAGAAAGCTGTCAGGCTCTGAATCACAATGTGTCAATATTTATTAAGGATAACAAAGAAAATAGCACTTGTCCTTAAAAGGCTAGCTTGATTTTATTATTATTACTATTATTTTTTACCTGATGGGAGCAGCTTTCATTATCTCTCACCTACCTCTGAGTGGTGGATCCTACCCAGACCAGCATCACTGGGCATAGACGTCTACAAGAGGACAGTGGATCTCAACTGGTGATCTTGGAGCATGCAGAGCAACTTCTTGAAAGTCCTAGAGGACAGGCAACAGGGATACCCATTCACGTTCATGCCGTGAAGAGAAAAATGGAAACATGTACAGATGGCATCTGTTTGGAGGCCAGTTTTAGAATACAGGGTATAATTTATTCACAACTGAATTCTGGAGGTTGGTGTTTTCTTCTATTTGATGTTAGTTACAGCCTTGATGAAACTATCAGTTTACACCCCATGCGATGACTGGGCTTGAGGAGTTGTGCACTTGGCCTTGGCTGGCCAGGGGAAGGGTTTGTTGTGGAAGCTGCCGTGCTGAGTCTCAGCAGAAATAAGAGATGCAGTAGAATTAGTAGATAACAAACAGATTTAAACAAGGTCTGAGTACTTTTCTCTGACGGAGATGGCACTAAAAGTGGAAATTTTTCATCTTTTCTACTGTCACATAAAATAATACCTCTTACCAGGACTCTACTGATGACAGGTATGTTGTTAGAGTATTTTCCCGTGTATTTCTAGGCATAGTGTATTAAAAAAATAATCCTAAGCAATAAATAAGAAGCTATGAATAGTTTGCGTATGACAACTGTCTATAAGGCTATTGTTGTAGTAACTAAGACTAATTATTTTGCTAAATGCCTATGGTGGATGGATATTTTACTTGTTCGTGTTGTCAGTTACTCAATTCAAGCTCCATGCTCTCTCTGGAATTGTCAGCAGTTGCACAAGTGGCTATTGTCATACCACGAATAGCTCGTGATTCATTTTTTTGTGGGTGGCAAAAAATACAATTGTAATTATTGCTTTGAACTTTTTATAAAAGCTGATGGTTTTTCTCCCAGAGGAAAGCTTGTTATTTTTGTATTGGAATCTGTAGGACTGAAATACTCCTTAACTTTTTCTGTCATTGAAACACTTACCTACCCCAGTGCAGTTCAATACCGTGTTGTGTTAGACCCAGTACAGCTTCAGAGTAGTTCTTTAGGGTAGGATTCCATGTACTATCCAAACTAGAAAAAAAAATAGTGAAAATGAAAGTGGGGCAAGATGGTTTTGTGAGCGCCAGTCTCTTCTCACAAATAACAAGTGATACGATGAGAGGAGACAACCTCAGGTTGCAACAGGGGAAACTTAGGTTGGATATTATGAATTATTTTATTTTTCAGTGAAATGATTGCCAAGACCTGGCCCAGGCTGCCCAGAGCAGTGGTTGAATCACTGTCCCTGGACATGTCTAAAAGTCATGTAGATGTGATGCTGAGGGACATGGTTTGGCAGTGAACATGGTAGAGTTGAGTTAATGATTGGACTCAGTGATCTTAAAGGTCTTTCCCAACCTGACCAAGTCTATGATTCTGTTCCCAGAAGTGAATTACTGTGCCCTGTAATCCAATGAATGATGACTCAAAAATCAGTTTCCTCTAGCGGGTACTTGGGCAAAACCCTTGTGGATCCACGGGACCTCTGTTTTTCTTTACAGAGTGTTTCGGTTGACTGTACTATCATTGTCAAGTGGGAGATATGGCAAATGTAGAACTTGCCTATGTTGTATCTTGCACCGTTTCTCAAAACGGGCATTGAAATGCTTCAGGCAGCACATTTCACAGCAGCTGCTCTTCTCCTCTAGTCTACACCTCCATTACTCAATGGTTTTGCAGCTTCTCAGGAGAGGTGTGGTTCTTACCATTATTCTCGCTTTATTTGTAGGGGAAGAGAAGGTGGACTATGTGTGCAGCCAGAGGTTATGGAAGCGAGTGTTGTAATTAGTCTTAGAAACCAGGCTGTCAGGTTTCCAGCCTGCTGCCTCAACTGTTCAGGCCCAGCTGCCTCTTCAAACCTGTTGGCAAGTGTGCTTTCTGCTAGTAAATTATCTTAGGTCACAGAAACAGAATCCAAATCTCAGTTTCTCAAAGCTTCAGTGTATTTGGGTGGATTTTTAAGAATAGTATGTATGCAGTACTCACTGAATTGGGTTTTGTGGTCGACTGGGAGCAGAACATCAGTCAGGATCTCATCTTATGAACTTTGATTATTAGAGGGGAAATTGGAAAGTTTGGATTCAGTTCTTGCATTTCTTCAAGTCCTCACAGTGAATTTAGGGCAGATTTAGATTAGGTATCAGGAAAAAATTCTTTACTGTGAGGGTGGTGAGACACTGGCACAGGTTGCCCAGGGAAGCTGTGGATGCTCCAACCCTGGAAGTGTTCAAGACCAGGTTGGATGAACCCTTGAACAACCTGGTCAGGAGGGAGGCGTCCTGCCCATGGCAGGGGTTTGGAAAGAGACAATTTTTAAGGTCCCTTCCAACCCAAACCATTCTATGATTTAAACATTCTATGAATCCAGAATTTCTAGATTTGGAGCCATTTTGATTTTTAGCAGCTCAAACTGAAAGATAGAGTTGCCTGAGAGCATCTTGCCTATACGTTTTCATATTTCTTAGTACAGCGTCTTTCCAGCTGTGCTTCAGTTGTGCTTGAATTTTCCAAGGTCTCAGGAGTGGGCAATTTTATTTATTTATTTTAAAGATTGGCTTCTTTCTGCATCTGTGCTTTTCAATCCTTTACAAAATGCATATATATCATATAAACATAGGGGCAACCCCCCCCATTTTTGGGGAGAGAAAGTTGCTGGTGTCTGCTATAAATTTAGAATATATGGCTGTTCAGTGCACAGAATTGATCAAAACGTTTATCTGGCTCATCTGAGTGTCACACTGCTACAGCATGGAATAGGGAAAGTCAATAGGTTAGAAGCAAGGCAGGGCTTTTCAAACTCAATCTTCTGTCAGCTGCAAGAGGCCAGCGGAGCACTACGTTGGTAGCGATGCCTTGGCAGCAGCCGCAGAACCGAGAGTGTCAAGAGGGCTGCTTTTGATTAAAAACTATCATGCCTGGCTGCTGGCACACAGATTTCCTTCCTTTCTACACCAGTCTGGGTGTTTTCTTAGCTTTCTCTGAGCGTGAGTGTCTGTGCACGCGTCAAGGAGGTCCTTTAAACAGAATTGAATCAAATAACTCTCATAATGTTGTTCCTTATTGCTAACATTTGTCACCTTGATGCATCCGTGAAGAGATGAGTTGAGGCACAATGTGCTGTAAAATAACTGCTTGATGAATCAAAATGCGAGTTCAACATCAAGTGCCGTGGTTAATATGATGCAAGCTTCCAGGTTAACAAACTCATAAATTGCTTTAGTATATATTTCCCTCCCTAAATTCAGCCTGGCCTTCCCTCCAAGAGGAAGAATTGTCCTTCTTGTGTTATTTCTAGTCGAGATGTTACTGTTATGCTAACAAACCCGTACGTTTGGGCTCTGAAAATGGGATTTTTCTGAACACATTGCAACCTTCAGCAGTTTATAGAGCCAAGATGCAGGGTATGGACCGGTGGGAAGTGGGTAGGGGCTGCATAGGCAAACATCAGCTGAGAATTTGGCCTGTTGCTGTAGTTTTTGTGTTGAGTTTGCCTTTGGGGAGCATACGCGGTAGGAGAGCCGCATTGCTTTTGCATGCTTTTGTTTAGAATGACGGTTTTATCACAAGGTTGTAAATTAATAAAAGCAAAATAGTATTTTTATTTTGAGTTTTAGGTTATCTAATTAAAGTGGTTCTGGTTGGCCCTGAATCTGTGTAAGCACCCTGCAATTTTAATATCCTTTCTTTCTGTTACCTAACAACTAGCTCGAAATAGCTAGCTTGAGTTCTTCAGATAAATGTTTTTGTTTTTGTTTTCTGGCTTTCAAGAGAATCATTGGCTTTTCAAAGGGGAAAAAAACCCCACTATTTTTACTGAAAAAGCCAAGCAAAACCACTCTTCCTTCTCTTTTCTTTTCTCTGTAGGCTCCTTCATGATGGTGAACAGCTCTGGGCGGGCATCTGGGCAGAAAGCTCACTTGCTGTTGCCTACACTGAAGGAAAATGACACACATTGCATCGACTTCCACTATTACCTCTCCAGCAGAGACCGTTCAAGCCCTGGCTCGCTCAATGTCTACGTGAAGGTGAATGGAGGACCGCAGGGCAATCCCATATGGAACGTCTCGGGGGTTGTTACAGAAGGATGGGTGAAGGCAGAACTTGCCATCAGTACGTTCTGGCCACATTTTTATCAGGTATGAGTTTGTAGTGGGTTTTTTGTTTGTTTTTCCTTTGAACATTCAGCCAAGTATGAGCTTAGCTATTATTAACAATAGGTGTACTGAAAAATCAAATCCCCCCCTGGTGTTTTTGTATCAGAATGTATTTACATAAAGCAGTTCTACAGCCAAAAGGTTATATAGACTTCTTGACCTGTTTCTTCCCACTTCACCCTTTTTATTCAGTTGTTGTCAGGTCACAAAGGGAGTCACGCTACTGGGAGTCAAATTGTTGGCAAGTTAAGATCTGCTTCTTTATCATGAAAATGGCACATAGACAGACTTGTAGTGGCACTTTCCATGGCACTATGCAAATGCAAACACAACTGACTGTGTACATGGGTAGCTGTAGCTCTGCGTAAATCTGCCTGAATTATTTTTGGCCCTTGGTTGATTCCATAAAAAGGAACATTTGTTCACTCAGCTTTACATCTGGACTTTTCCTGTGTCCATATGAGGAGTGTAAGTACATAAACTGCTAATAAAATCTTGTACTGTGTTATCAACATGAGTATACACTTCACCAGATCCTCTGTTCCTCCTCTTTTGGGTGCTACCGGTAGCAGTTCAGCCTGTTCCATTAGGAGATTTATTTCTTTTAAAACAATCTTAAGGAATGTAACAGGTAAATTGTGTTTTGATTATATGAATTTAACAGCCACTTGTTTGTTTCCGCATCAAACTTCACGCGGCACCTTTGCAATTATTGTTTTAGTTTTTATTAGTTCGCACGATGGACTCATACTTGTTGCAAGTGTTGAAGGTGTGTTGTTGTCCTGTTTTATATTCAAGAGAAAAATAAAAAAACCAAGGAGGTAATTGCATCCTAAACCTTGCAGGAAAAGCTGATGTACATATGATAGTAATAAAAGATGTGAGATAAAAATTACGATAGAATAAATGATGAAAAGGCAGCAAATAGTCTGTGGGTATGAAACAGCAGGTAGAAAAATGTACTGCCTTTTTTTTTTTTTTTTTGCTAACTGGG
>WEIS01091786.1:0-19728 GCA_013389965.1 Todus mexicanus
ATTACTTATCCAGTTCAGCAAAACTATTCCTTCTCTTTGAGAGCTTTTACTGACTCACAGGAAATGACTCTGTAAAGTGCTGTTGCCAAACAGTGCAGGAGCTTTTATGTGGAGCCAGGGCAAGTCTGGTCTCTGCTTCTTCATCTCAAGTGAAGTAGCTGCAGATACAAGAAGCAAATATGCCCAGGGGGACTAACTAGCTAACAGCAGATTTTCCTCTGTAGATTTTGTTTTATTGTGTATTTTGTACTGCAGCAAATGGAAGTATATCCCTCAGAACCCAAGGAATACTGTTATATGGTTGCATAAAAAAGCAGAACTCAGGTAAAAAGATCCCTCCAGGCATGCTATAGTGCACTCCAAGAGCAGAGTGCATTGGACACTAGAACAAGCCAAAACTTTCTTCTCCTCTTTCAATTAACGTAGACAAGAAAAGTGCTCTTAGGTCATTCAAGAAAACTAAAACTTCCATCTTCTGGAGATAATATTAAAATCCCTTTTTATTGCAGCACAGCCCTTATTCTAATTTACAGCTGACAAAATGTCCCAACACCAAGGTAGATCATTACTGTCAAGTACTATTCCAGTTACAGTGAGTTTAATCTGCACTTCAGATTATCTCTTACCCTTCCTCTGCCTGTTCTCACAGACACATGGTATGCCTTCCTTACCCCAAATGATAATGGACATCCAAGCTTTCTATCATGTATTGAAGCCACCTGTCCTTATCCTTTATATTTTGCCACTTGACCCAGGAAACCGATGTATACAAAAGAAGGCCTGTTCTGCATCACTTAGCCCACTGAACCAGTGAAATGATATGTTAACACCATTCAAAGCACTGGAATTCGAGCCATTTTCTTTAGTGGGCCAGGATTTCTTTTTAAAAGTTTTGGCTTTGGCAGTTATCTAATATTCTCCATTTTGCTATACTGAAATCGGAAATAAGATGCCCATCAATTATCTCTCTGAACAGATTTTAGTAAGAACTGTCTCATTCATTGTGTTGCAGCCTAAGAAGTAAAGTACATAAGAAGTAAGTTCTCCAAAGCAGTCTGTAGGTTCAGATTCTGTGTCTGATTTCAGGTTGCCATTTGCTTTACAGAAATATAGTATCTGTACCTACCTTTAAAAAATGATCTTTAAACTCATTAAACAATAAAAATACCCTTAAGACTTAACAAGACAGTCAACCTGTGATTGTTGGGTGGCAACTCGGTAAAGCTTATGAAAAATATAGAAATTATTAAATCATTAATATGTAAATAGAAGTATGATAGAATATAATTTCTATAGGCACACTTACTGACATAAGATAACATCTCTGAAAGACAAAGAACCAGAATCTGTAGTCAAACCTAAAAGACCATCTTTTCAGGCGAAAAAGCACTGAGTAATAAGTTAGCTAAAGCTGGGGAAAAAAAATCAAAACAGGCTTTCTTTACTGCTGAATGCGGAAGTATAAAATCCTAGGTAATTGCACTACTTAAGAGCACAGGGGTGGCACAGATCAAGAAACATCACATAATTACTTAGTAGTCAGCTAGGTGGGGAGAGAGAAACATATTTTTACAGCAGTTGGAGGATTGTGTTCTATTTGGCCATCAGAAAAGGATGAGCAGCCTAGTAGGCAGCAGAGAGGGAGTGATGCTCCATAACTCAGTGGAAAAATAAGGAAATCAGATATAGAGGCCCCAAACCAAACAAAATTCTGTGAGCAGAAAACAGAAGAAAAAGAATGCATCTGGGATTCAGTACAATATGTTTTCCCTCCTAGATCTGCATGTTTTCCATGTTAGCAAAGTAAAAACTAATACATTGTTTCATCTCATGTGAAATATGTGTGGGTGTTTGTACACATCTTCATACCCTTGAGAAGCAAGACCTCTGAGTAGTGGCTCTGGGAATCGTATGTCTGAACCCCAAGAAGACATCATTGTTTGTGGGAGTGCAGAGCAGCAAAGCTTTCCTTCTATGGAGGCATATCCCCTAGACCCAGGGTACCAGAAGGATCAATGCTACAGTCTGCCTAAGCAAGGGAAAGCTGAAGATCAGGCAGGTGGCGAGGAACGACACCTACATGGCAGCCTGGCAAGGGTCCAGCTGGGGAGAGCGCTGAGAAGATGAAATCATTACCTAAGGTGATTAAGCAGGGGCCCATTTACTTCAGATGAGCTGCAACATTTTACACTGAGAGGATGTGGCCCCATTTTCTTCCTTTGTTTCACGCTCTTATTCACAGTCCATGGGAAGGCTGAGATTGTGATCACGTTACGCCTTGTTCGAGACACACAGACCTGTACACCTGCTGTTACTCACTGTACACCTTCCTTTCTAGTTCACTGCATTTTCAATTGTGTGCTTTCATTTTATGCTCATGCAGGGACAAACATGTCCCTTTAATTCTACCTATTAGCATTGTCCTCTAATCCTACTCTTAAAATAGCAGAACAAAGGCAGTAAGTAAAGCCTGTTTTGCTTGAATGAATTCAGAACGTATTTTTTTAAAGGTAAAACACCAGGCTTTGATTAGCAGGGCAGTGAGTCACCCTATCAACTGCACCCAGAATAAATAAGAACTGCATCCATTGAAAATGAAACTGTGTGCTTTCCCTTAATGGGCAAGTGTCTCTGAGGAAAACCTGGCGGGACAATGTGATCCAGCTTTTTGGGATGTCATTCCTTTCTCCTTAGCTTTGTGACTTTCTGAAATATTTGTGTGTGTGTGTGTGTGTGTATTAAGAGAAACACAAAAGGCACATAAGATGCAAAACAATACTCTCTGTTCTTAGTTGATTGCAAAAATGATCTCTAGCAAAAAAAAAAAAAATCCTATTAAGGGTATTCTTATAGTCATTCCTGATATCACATCATTTGTTATCCTTCTTGTTATTGACAGTACTTCCTTTTTTTAGTGCAGCAGTTTCATTGCAAAACACTACATGTGAACACATAAGATGAGAATCCCTGTCCCCTACAGTACATAGTATAAGGACAATAAAGATATGAAAGCAAAAAAGGAAAAGAGAATACCAGAAAAGGGTCAGAGTCTCGCAAACTTGATTACCTTAATGAAAAGTTTCTTATCCCTACAGTAGTCCCATTGACCTCACAGGTATTTGAGGACTGAAGTCTTATAAACATGTCAGAATTTGGCCGAAACTCTGGATTAAAATAACATCATGGAAGACTCTACATCAGTTGCCTATCAGGGTTCAAGGCTACCAAGCAATCACACCATTTCTTCAGAATCAGACTTTGTCTGTTCTTTGCTGAAATTTTCAGAAGCACTTAATAATGAACTCACAATTTTTAGTACTTTTTTTTCCAGTTCATTATAACTATTTCAAAACTTAACCCAAACTTATCTAGAATTTTAAGGAGTTTACTTACATTTGTAGTTGTTATTATACCTAAATAATGTTAACTTCAGTAGCTGAAATTCAGTGGTATGCCCAGAGCAACATATACACAAAAAAGTCTTCTCTAGCATGGTAACTGCAGCCTCTTCAGAGAGCATGATTTTAAGTAGTCATTTTGTCTTTGTAAGACTCTCAATTTTTGCATTTTTAACTGCCTTGGCTTTATCTGTTTGTTAGTCAGTCTGAATGATCTAACTAAGATCTTGTGAGGTTATTTAAAATTTCCTTCTAGGAAGCCCAGCAGCTTCTGACTTCTACTATTTGTGTATGCACTTGCTGTCATAAGAAACCTTGCTGGCTGCCAGCTGCTGTATCAATTCCTTGAAATAGCAGACAGAGAGGACAAGCTAGAGCAGTCAGAAGGTTGCTCAAATTGAAGATGGGACACTTACTTGGCAAATGACTTAGCACTAACTATTCTTTGCTCACTCTGAGTTTGCAACTGCCAAGGGATGTCACCATAGTTGTTAGAGAGGAAGAGTCACATTAAAATCTTATTTCAGCATATAATCAATCCTAACTGTATATTTCTAGAGTTTTATTCAGTCTTACGAACATCTTGAGCGACGGCAACTTCATATTTTCTGTAGGAAAGTGTTCCGTCATCTGATATGTTTCCTTCATTAAAGAAGTTACCTTTGTTCATTTTCTCAATGTAAAATCTAATTGAGTGAACTGAATTCCTCTGTATATAACAAGGTTGCTTAGGACAACTCTAAAAATTTAGGATTCTTCTTGTGATCTGAATTATATGTTTAACCTAGATACTTCTAGGGGGTTTTTCAAAAGTGAAATTTCCTTCATTTATAGCTAGCTAACACTCCACTTACAATCACACACAAATCCAGATCAGGTATACTAAAGCCTCACCATCCAGCTACGTTTAATCCATGCATCCATAAATATATGCCTATGTTGAGAAATCATAAATTTCATTTTCAAAATTACCAACTACTAACACTACAGTGAAAAAGGTAAGAGCTCAGCACCTGTGTAAGCCAGACCCTTGTGGTACCTTTAGCTTTATGTTCATAACCTGAGGCAGAGAATATGTATGGTTGTATTCGGAAATTCAGACTTTCTTCTGTTGTGCTGGCAACAAAGCTGCTCTGGCAGCCATTTGTTCCTCCATCATCTGTGATGTTCTCGTCAGCATTCCCTCTAATCCTGTTATGGTTTGTGGCACAGGGGACCAGCAATTCCATGCAGCAGTCAACTTTCAATAACAACCAAGAAAAAAAATCCCTTCAGGCCAAATGTTCCCACAGGTATGTATACTCAAATCCCTCTAATAGCCCTCTAAGTCTGAAAGAAATATTTTAAATTACAGAAGGAAGGAAGCATTCATGTTCTGTCCCTTTGAGCACGATTATAGTCATCATTTGAGGCCTGGAAATTGCAGGATATATTTCCCATTTCAGAGTAACTCTTTCAGATGTTTCATCATAACCTAAATTTCACCTAAAGCAGTCTACGGCAAAAGAATTTGATGATAACATTCACTTTGGGATCTCCATGTTTTATTTCCAGTTCACTGTCTTTTAATATGTTTATTAGCGACACTTTGGAAGATCTTACATCACTTGTGACTGTAAGCTAAGACATGACGTGACTAACAGAGAAGGGAAATCACACATAATAAGATACAGCTAAGTATAAATACCCACCTTACTTCAAAAAAAAAAAAAAAAAAAGAGTGGAAAGGAGAGGAAAGAAATTCTCTGTGACATATATTTTTAGACAGATTCATGAAAAACTCATTTTGGAATGGTTTTGATTACTCATTTTAGTCTTTCAGAGCTTCAAGGACATTGTTACAAGCTGTCTCCATCTGTCAAATCTCTCTTAAGTAATGCAGAGATCTACGCATAGGGAAGAAAGGAATACCAGATTTTCCTTAAAAAGCTCTAGACTGAAAGCTTAATTTTAAAAATTAGGGGATTTTTTTCCATTGCTTTTTTCCTCTTTTTTATTTTTTTTTATTCTTTTTTTGGCCAGCCACTTGCAGCACAGTTAAATTTCCCTGTATCCAGACCACAAAAAGAGAAATATGCCTAGAGAAGCTTTATAGCATGGACAAACTCCCACTTCTGCATTTGCATGTCCTGCTTAACCAGCTCGTGTTTGCTAAAAGCCTATAGTCTTGGATTCATTACTAAAAGAAAAACAGCTTTAAAGATGAAGGTAGAGGTAGCTCCTGGGTCATTCCAGGTTGGAGAAGATGAATGCGTGAAATGTTTCCATATATATTTCCTGTGTCTTTGAGTGTCTTTCTTTAAAGAAAAATCAATAAAATAGAAAATTAGAAATAGAAATATTTTTCTAAGCTTTATTGAATTTTCTGGTAATATCTTCTTTCAAGCCTTCTACCCTGATATTGATTTCTGACAGTGTGCATATGTAAGAAGTATATGCACACCTCTGCGTGAGTCAGTTGACAAGAGAAAGGAATGCCAGCAACAGTGGGAACCCTCCCTCCCACCCCACTGCCTATGCACTAGCTACTGAATGCATTTGCAGATTGCTGTTATGTCTCATAGCATAACAAAATAAGCTCCAAAAGCGAAAACAATCAAACACCCCTCAGCAAACCACTGCTGGGAAGTGGCTTTGCATTCTTTGATTAGCATCCACAATATAAGTAGAAAAACAGCCTCTAAAAATAAGTGGGTGAGGTCATACTACAGAGGTGTTTAACTTGAGTCTGAAAATACATCCAGTACCATGAACTGGTACTCTCCCAGTACTGTTTAACAACTCAAGGCTATCACTGCTGCCTGCTGCTGGGTAGCTACTTGCTTTTCCTTCTCTTTTTTGCTTTGAGACCACTTACCAGTCTTCAATTCTGCATTGCGTCCCTCCCACCCCCCACCCCACCCCCCCGAACAATGTCTGCAAGAATTGTAAGCAGTTGTTCCTGATCCCTTCAGCAACCTTGTAATAGCTTCACTGC
This sequence comes from Todus mexicanus, assembly GCA_013389965.1. NCBI lineage: Eukaryota > Metazoa > Chordata > Aves > Coraciiformes > Todidae > Todus > Todus mexicanus. Next base: position 6,376 of record WEIS01091786.1, read on the forward strand.
TGTGTAAAAAAAAATTCCCACCACATACAACTCAGTGGATTTCTTACTGAAAGCATCTATTCATTCAAAGAAAATTGTATCAGTATCAAAGGAGAAAACAGTGTGAATATCAATGGATGAAGACTAGGTAATTCCAACAAGCAAGAATGACAAAATGCTCCTCACCATCCACCAAAACCTGATATTCATCAAATGTCAAGAAAAGGTTTCTAAACGATAGCTTACAGGGAAATTCACAGACAGGATATCAAATCCTGAAAGACAAGTGATTTCTATTTATTTGTTATCAAGGTTTTTTTCATGAAAGTCTTTTTCATGTACCAAAATTAATATCAATTTGCTGTGACTTCCTCCAACTCAGTAAACAGCTTTGAAACTGCTGCGATTCCTTGGATGCATTTAAACCATTTGATAAGGAGCCTTTTGCCATACACCGATATACAATTTATATGGTTGAAATGTGCCTTTAACACAAACCAGAAGTGAAGGGATCAAATAAACCTCCGATATAATTACAGGGCTTCCAAGTGAGCTACAGCAAGATGCATTTGACTCAAGGATGAATATTTAGCCTGGAAAAAACCAGCCTGAGCATCCTGAATCAGACAGACTCGGCACACGTGCGAATGCCACAGCTGCCACCGTGATGCAGATGCTAATAATTCAGTGCCTTTGTATCCTGTGATTATGCACGTGCTGTATAGCGGTTCAGATTAAAGAGTTAAACAAAGTGCTTTCTCCCTCCCCTCTTGGCGGAAAGATAATTCAAATCCATCTGATATTTGCAGACAGTTGGACGGCAGCTGAGGTTTCATTAGGAATCCCACGTATGGCCAGAAGCAACATACACCTCGGTGTTTCCGGGAGCTGCAGGCAGCCGGAACAGATGGTAGAAATCATCATCCCCAGACAGTCATCAGGGGAACCTCAGGCCACATGCTTGAATTTTTCTCAATGAACCGCATACAAGGCAGGCATTCGATCCATGTGACGGCAGCTGCCGCGTCCTGGGGGAGTGGGAGGCGGCGAAGTGGAGGAAGGCTCTTGCAGGTTATTAACAGGTCACACTGTGACATTAGCAGTCCGGAAACATCGCCTCTCCCAGGGGGCTAAAACAAAAGCAAGGGAGAGGTTCCTCATAATTCAAACACAGTTCAGTGCTTACAGATTACAGCACATAATCTGCTTGGCAACAGCACAGCGCACAGAGACACTCTGCTAGCTGATTTCTCTCTTTCTTCTTGCTGTTTCCATTAGAAATGTCAGAAGGAATCCTTGATGCAGTAAATGTCCTATGCAAATCTCAAGGAAGGAAGAGCACAGCTTCCTTGCAATTTTCAGAATGAGACATGGAGGCAAGGCTGATGGTGATGGCTGAGGTCTCTCATTCAGATGTCCTCAACCTTTTTGTTCTGTTCGTGACATGCTAGACACTGTTTTGCTCATTGATTGTGGCTGCCTGTCTGAATCACCAAGCCCCTTCTGTGAGCAGAGAGACTTGCTGCAACTGTCTGCCTCATTAGAGGGAAACTTTCCTTAGCGATATTTTGAAGATAACAAGGCTTTTGGAGGAAGAGTCTTAAAATATTGCACTTGACCAGGTGGATGGTTTGGAAAAACATTACTCCTGCCCTACAACTGCCCATTCCTGTGCTCACTTCCCAGCCCTCCTATGCATAGCCAGCCATACACACCAATCTGCAGATGGAAGGTCTCCAAACCTCAGGCCTGCTCTAAACGTCCTCCATCCAGTGCTGGCAGGTCAGAGTGATAGTACTCGGCCAAGCACTTCAGAATTACATCTTGGAGAGCACAGTAAGACAAATATATATACATGTGGGTTTGTGTGTACAGAAATAAGTGGGTGAGGGGGTGTGTGCATGTGTATTTGTAAATACAAAGAAAATAACTTCATACCTGGAAGCTACTTCGTTTTTGATTGTTTATGTATTCTAAATATAAAATGGAGTCTATCAGGATCTGAAGCAGACAGATAGAGTCACAGAATCATAGAAACATTCTGGCTGGAAGAGACCTTTAAGCTGATCAAGTCCAACCGTTAACTCAACGCTGCCAGATTACCACTAAATCATGTCACTAAGGACCACACCTATGTGGCTTTTAAATACCTCTAGGGACAATGACTCCACCACTTCCCTGGGCAACCTGTTCCAGTGCTTAACAACACTTTCAGTGAAGAAATTTTCCCTAAAGTCCAATTTAAACCTTCGCTGTCACACCCTGAGGCCGTTTCCTCTTGTCTTATCTGTTGTTACTTGGGAGCAGAGACTGACTCCCATCTCTCTACAACCTCCTTTCAGGTGGTTTTAGAGAATGATAAGGTCTTCCCAGAGTCTCCTTTTCTCCAGGCTAAACAATTCCAGTTCTTTCAGCTGTGCCTTGTAAAACTTCTCCACTAGACTACTCACCAACCTCACTGCCCTTCTCTGCACACACTCCAGCACCTCAGTGTGTTTCTTGTAGTGGTGGGACCAAATTGAGGACAGTATTTGAGGTGTGGCCGCACCAATGCCAAGCACAGAGGGAGAATCACTTCCTCAGTCCTGCTGGCCACACTATTTCTGATATAAGTAAGGATACTATTGGCCGCCTTGGCCGCCTGGGCACAGTACTGGCTCATATTCAGCCATCTGCTGTCTAACACCCCCAGGTCCCTTTCTGCTGGGCAGCTTTACAACCACTCTTCCCCAAGCCTGTAGCACTGCAGGGGGTTGTTGTGGCCCAAGTGCAGGATCAAGCCCTTGTCCATGTAAAAACTCATGCCACTGGCCTCGGTCCATCAATCCAGCCTGTCCAGATCCCTCTGTACAGCCTAATATTTAAATATTCAGTTAAATATACCTAAAGTTTTTTGTTATGCTAAGTGAAGTTCTTCACCAGCCACTACACTCTATAGAAAAATCTGGTTATACACCTCCTTTGCAGGACTATTCTAGGGTGGGGTTTTTTGCTTGTTTTTGTTTGTTTCCTGCCTTGCATAGTAAATAGCCCTCATTCACACTCCTGGTCGTCTTTTTTTCTGTTGTGCTGCATACCACATTTCCCGGTTTCTTGCTTGACTGTCCGACCCAGGTAGCTCCTAGGCAAGTAGACCTCAGCTGATGTTTCTCAGCTTCTCCATTAATATTCAGTGGTCACTGGACCGTTACTTACTACAAATTCTAGGTCCTACCCTAAGAATCTTTTCCAGTACATCCATTCTTTGTGTTGTACAGGGAAACCATGAGCGTGGACTCTGCAGTGTCTGATACATCAGGGTTTTCCAGGATCCATTGCACATGGACTTCACAAATTGCCTGGTCTAGCAACAGAAACCTGAATTTCCCATGCAAACACTGACTATCTAAGAATTCCAGGAGTCAGGAAGACTGGCTGAAGAGAGAGAGAAGTGAAACTGTGTTTGGTACTTTAAATTGATTACAGCAGTTCAATTTGCCTGTTAAAGACTTTTGGACGCCTTTATTCATGCCTGCAATATGGGGTGAAAACCTGGAACCTGAAATTTCTTTGCCATTCTGTTAAAGATGAGGTAGATCAAATGAGCAAGGCTGCATATCTGCTTGTGGTTTCAGTCCTGTGGAGAAGTGAGACATAGTTCATTCAGCAGCTCTGTGAATTCAACAGATATGCTAGGAGGTCACTCTCTGGTGTTTTCCTGGATCCCCAACACCTTTTGGAAACTGGCAGTGTCCCAAAATATTTTTTAGAAGTGACCAAGGACAATTTAAAAATGGGCATGTACTGCATCAAGTTTATGATACTGGACACTCCTACACTGAGCGGATGTTTAAAGAGAGATTCTAGGCAAAAGCCTGTGCTAGCTATGCAGCTGCAGTAAGGCTTCCCTGGCCATTAGGAAAGTGGAAAGGTTTGCATGGAAAGGTAATGTCCGTTATAGGGAAACTGTAGGAACTGGAAAAAATGAGCAATGTTTCATGCTCACACGACCATCTTCAGGCCTGAAGCCAAAGCAGGAGCTTCATGTGTGAGAGCAATTAGCTGTTAACAGAAGTTCTTAATTTTCGCAACCACTAAGGTCTGTGAGATTGGAAATGATGATGCATTACATCCTCGTGCCAAAGTCTCACACTTGACATCTTTTCAAATCCTCTTATTGTCTGTTTATATGTAAAAGACCCTGAAGCTTGTGCTGACTTGCAGTTTATGTACTGATCTCCCACTGGCATTTTTGTAGAAGAATATGTGGTGGCAACAGTAAGGATTCTTGTCAGAACAGCAAATTTATAGGAATGCAAGTGAGAGGTGTGGGGTTTTATCTGGTCTTGCAAGAAGCATGCAAAGTTCAGCCATCACAAAACATTACTAAAGAAAACATTCCTTACTTCAAAAGACAGCTCTATTAAAAATACTTTTTTCCTTTAACATATAAATTACTTCTATCCTAACAAGAATTATCCACAGTATGAAGTCTAGGCACATTCTTCTTTATTAGAGAATATTTTTGTATGAGCCACTTTCAAAAAGAGTCTTTCATGTTCCACCAACTAATGAGTGTTAATATCAGTGCAAAGAACAGGATTTTAAAAGAAAAAAGTTAACAATGTGGGATGAAATTAGCACTTGTGAAAGAAGTCAAGCTGACAGTTCCTCATGAGCTCCATATTCAACCACAGATGGATGCAGACCTACTAGGAGTAAGGACATAATTAAACGTTACATCCCATCCTTTTCCCACTCCTTAGTGCCATTCTGTGATACACAGGCTCTCTAGCCTGAAGTTCCCGAATGACCATCTCACAATGCATTTCCCCTAGTCCAGTTCCATCAATGGTGCAGCAGCATCTGCTCTGGCTCAGATAAACCCAGTGGTTTTACATGTTGTCCCACCAACACAGCAATTACACAGTTATGTCAGATATGGTTCACCAAGTCTGATAGCCTATCCAACAGTAGTCAGTGCTAAATGTCTCAGAGAAGAGTGAAAATCCAACAGATATGAAACACCGAGCGCTTAGGTATGTCTCTAATAATTCTAACACAAGGAGGATGCTTTTAATTTATCTAGAAATTTGTATTGACCATGTTCCTTTTTTTTTTTTTCTTTTTTTTCTTTTTTCTGTAAGCTAGGATACATAATGTTACACTGGCCATTCTCAACTTATTCATGTCTAAAGTCTCCAATAGAGTGAAGTTTCACAGGTTGGGGGTTTTTTTCTGCTGTATCTATCTCTATGCTAGCTAGAAACTTGTTACCTTTAATGTTACTGTTCTTGTACTCCTGTGAATAGCAACACTAACTGACTTCAGGTCATTCCATCAATGACCTTCAATTTTTATTCCATCACCATGTATCCATTACCTTCCTAAAATAATGCTGTTTTTTACATGGAAAGCCTTTAAATGGAACCTTCCTTTCATGAAAGGATTTCCAGAATCGTAAGTATATTGTGTTGTTCCTTTTTAGACTTGAAATTTTGCTTTAGATATAGGAGAAAAAAGAAATTAACAATCTTTTCAAATGGAAGATCACATCACTTATTTTTTCAAAGTGTGAACATGTGTGCTTTTAACATGTCTATTTTTATTCTCTGATTCAAGATGACAGCTTAGTTACAGGTCCATTCACTTCCTGCAGGTGATAGAAGCAGTACTAGTGAATCAGTGGGAACTGGACAAAGCTGTTCAGCTCATTTTGCCATATGCCCAGACACGATAGCATGACATCATGTCTTTCTTTCTAATATCGGATGAATGTACAAGTTTTATCCTGAGAAGAGCTCACACAAGATGAAAAAATGCATGGGTAACAACCTTTGCTTTGTAAATGATACCTACATGAGGTACTGAGCTGCACAAAACAGTAAGGAAAATCATAGTAAAAAGGTTGAGATGCAGGGTCACAGCAAAAGTATGTGGCCATAGCCCACCTATTAAGGGAATAGTCTATGCCAGTCCTGGGGCATTAGCACAATAGGAACATCCTGAAGCAGAGACATGATCAGCACATTCCCTTTGGCTCACTATAGTGGAGTAAAAGGACAAGGTTTCACCAAAAATGTATGGGCTCATTTGCAGACAAAGCAGGAAGGATATTACAGCTTCTGGCAAGGCAATGAACTATGGAAGGCCAAGAAGGAGCAAAATAGACCATAACAGGGAAAGAAACTATCTCAGAATAAGTTTATTCTATTTTCCTACCCTGGAACAGCAGCTCAACAAATCCTTGGAGTATCAGAAAGAAGTAGGCTGAGAAAGGTGACAGGAGGATACCAGAGATGCAGCATTAATTCAGTGTGATCAGTGACTCAGTCACTGAGTTACTGGTTGCCAAACATAACCCTGCGCCTTCAGAGGATATGAGCACGAAGAAAGCTTTAAGGAAAGTAAAGGTACATTAAAAGCATGCATCAGGAAGGCAAACACTGAGAAAATGGGATGGACAGAGAATGGCAAACAGAGAAAAGGAAGCAACAGAAATAAGGGTAAATATGCACAGAAGAGACAACAGACAGAGAGAAAGGTAAACACATAAGCAAAAAGTAGTGATTTTAAAAAAAAAAAAAAAGGGTTATCCTGTAAATCTTTCTGGTGGTTTTTTCAGCCTCTGAAGAAGGGATTCAGTTGTAACAATGATCTTACAACATGAAGCCAGAATGGAAATTAAAACCTGCTTTAATTAATAGCTATTACAAAAGTCTAATTTATCTTTTTATGCCTTTTGTCTTTCACAGTTGCAGAAAAAATCAGAAGATGAAAATGACAAGGGGTGAAAATTGATGAAGCAAATAAAGACAGGGAAATATTTATATATTTTTTTTTTATTGAATCTTGGATGGTGGCAACAGTGAACATGCCGTAANAAATATTTATAGACAAACACGAAGACACTTCACAAGTTCTAGCGAACAAAAAAGTACCAAAAAGTACTATGTGTCTTTTTCAAATAACTAAGCTACTATACGTTATAGAACAGCTTCAAAATAAATGCAAGTAATCTGCTCTTCTGTTTCCCAACATAAAAGAGTTGATATAATGAGCTATGATCAAATCCAGCTTATGTGTTATATTGCAGACTTTGATCAATTTAGGATAAAGTCATTTCCTACTACACAATGCCTCGAGCTGCTAGTTCTCCAGCCAAAACCACAGTCTATGATACCACAAAGCCACCAAGGTCATCACAGTTACTCTGAGTTTGCTCTGGTCCAAAGTGGAATGTCTCAGAAAAAATGAAGGACTTTAAAAAATGTGCTCTGAACTTGGAGGAACTCCACTGCAGCAACCAAAATTGCTCTCAGCTGGAATCAAACTATACCTTTAGCCACAAAGAGCAGCCTTCCAGCAGCCTGAGCAACACATAGCAAGGTAAGGAACATAACTTCGATAAAGTAGAAATGAAACAAAGGTGAAGTTAATCTCCAACAGAGGTGCTTAAGAAAGAAATATCCTAAGCTTTTGCAGATAGCAACAAAACTCCACTCCATCAGGAGCTGCCATTGGCAGTCAGCTAGTGCTAAAAGGTCCTTCCTTTCTTCTCTCCTCCTATAAACAGGAGATGCAGACCATTTTAATTCAAAAATTCTAATTAGCATATGCTGTACAGCAGGTGCTGTAGTGAAATCATAGGAATCTGAATAAAAGCTTAAAGGCCTTGGATTATCTTTTAACACCAGAACAGGAGATTTTAATCAGGTCTGCTATGTCTGGCACACACTGGGAGTTAATTAGGTTTAGCAGTAGTCATAATGGAAATGCTTGGGTTTGTGGGGTTTGTTTTTCTTCTTTTACATCTCAACAACACGACCTGAGGGGAACTCAGCTTACTCTTTCAAGGTGATTTCTCTGCCACCTTGGGGCTCTGAGGATTTATCTTTCTCTGGTCTCTTCTGGTGGCCAAACTCTAGACTGTAGGTGTTACTGTCCAGGGCTCTGCCTTTCAGGTAATTACTTAAATGCATGGGTGGATCATAGCTGGAACATGTTACCAGGTTAAAACTGAAGCACAACAGATGTACTGCTGTAAATTAGCATGCAGAGTACCCACCTTGCTTCAAGGAAAACAATACCTAAGAAACAACATTTAAGAAAGGGCATGCCTGTAGCAGGTCCTCCATCATGAACTCACAGATAACACAAAAAATCCTCTGCCCTGAGAAGTATTTGTATTTATTTATTGCCAGATGATATGTAACCCCATCCCAGAGACTTAAACCCCTTTGCCTTGGGCAAGGATTGCAGAATTATTCCCTCAGGTTGTGTGTTGTTGTCCTGACAAATCATTAAAGCTGTTCATGACCCAAGGTCCTGACGTAGCTTCTTCACATTCCCAGCAAACCAGTTTGCAATGTATTAATATAGGAAGCATTTGATCTCAAGTCAAAATAACTGTATTTTCCTTTCTAGATGAAACAACTGTTACCCTTCTGCACCAGAGAGTAGCAACTTACCAACCTTCCTTTTTAAAAATAAGTTCGTGCTTCAGCACAGTAGCACCAAAAGCAACCAGTCAAACAAAAGGACAAAAAACCCAAGCATAGATGCCAGAAAATATGAATGCAGGGGATTTGAGTAGAAGGAGCTAAGCTACTTCCACAGTAAGAACTGGCCTCCCAGAAGAGACATTGAGTACTTGCATGATTAGACCAATGAAAGTGATTTCACTTTGGAATGAATTTATGACCCACTTTCAAATCCCTGAAGAAAACAGGGATTTAAAATGGGAAAGCTGAAAAGCCACAACAGCAGCAATGCAAACGTCTGCTCTTTTTCTCAGTCTTATAATAGTGTCATGGCCCTGATGTTAAAAAAAACCCAAACCCACACTGTATGTGCTGGAGGCAATGGAAGTTATCAATCAGTAATGTGAAGTGGATTTAAGCAGCTTAATAGAGGGCAAAATTCAATTGATTAATGGTTAGGGAAGTACTCACTGACATGGAGGTTTCAAGGAATTACAATCTGATTAAAATTCCATTTTAGAAATGAAGGGATATAGGATGCTAATCAGTCTAAACCACATATTATTCGTGCCAGTTATTTGTAACAGCTGTGACTATTGTGATAAAAACAAAACGTGACTCAGTTTTGGTGAGAGGGCAATCATTTATTTATGTTGAGAACTAGAGCACATCAGAGTAAACAGCACTCATGCACCAAGCTTGCTGGTCATTTAACTAGCTATCATTTAACACCTGAAACCCTAGTTATCTTTTGGTCGGCTTTGATGGGAAAGGGAAAACTCAGATCTCTTCAGTCACCTGCAACACAATAAGGTTCTGAGTGTTCGGCAGAGCCAGCTCAGGAGGCTCCGGAGTCCTCTAAAGCACTTCAGACTAGAGGCGCTGCCAGCAAAACAGGCAGTAAGAGTATTTCTTTCAGAGTTGTTATGGTAAGATAAAATCAGTGTATAGAGTCCTAAAAGCATTCTTCTCCTTCTTCTTCTCCTTATTTTAGGATGAACATCTATTTGGGCTATGAATTCAAAAACTAAAGAAAACCTTCCAGTAACAGTAGCCGAGATCTGTCTGATTGCACTTATGTCTCCATAAAATGGCAATCTTGTGGGCTTGCTTGAGAAAGAGGAAGATTTAAGGCAGCATTTCTCATCAGATCCTAAATTAAGCAGACCATTAGTGCACTGCAGTATTTATATCACAGTTTTAGTATCCTCACATTTGAGCTTTTCCAAACCACATTTGTACTTTTCCTGGAATGCAGTGTCTTGTGCTTTGTGTGTTTTCTTTCAGCTCTGCTATTGACAGTATTGGTTTGCTCTGGCACAGCTTCTAGTTATGAGTACAAAGAGCTGTGACATTTCAGAAGAAGATGTGTAAAGCCATACTTAAGATTTAAATCCTTTAACTGGAGCCAAACATCTGTTATCAATTGAAGTTGTGAGCACTGATCCAAATTTGGAGTTATTCTGGCAAATTAGGTCAATTTCTAAAGATTTATCAGGACAACCTCTAAGTAGGGAGATTTGGGTTGGTAAGAAACACACAGAATAAGTGAATAACTGCTAATTTACACGTATTTGAATCTCCTGGCAAGAATGTTTGCTCCTGGGAAAAAAAAAAAAATCTAAATTACTTCTAAGTACCTACATATGCCTTTAAAATAGACAAAAATATTTATCCTTAATATTTATTATTGACTTGTTTAAAAAACAGTTCCCTGAGGTTGACGAATGTAAGTTCATTTGGGGGGGATTTCAAACATGCAAAGGGAGAATTAAAAACAGACAAATTCCAGTCTGTCCCCTTCATCCGGCGAAGATCACTGGCATTCAGACCTCTATGGTCTAATTTAGATAATCTTTCACTTCTGGAGCTGACCTCATACTATGAAGCAGAAAATACCTGGGGCAAAATGAACATCTGGTAGACTTGAAAAGATTGAATTTTCCTGACAGGCTTGTTGCATTCCTGCTTAAAATGAAGCATTTGCTCTGTGGCCTCCACAGAGCTAACAAATCACTGGCAGAAAGTCAGCAGCTCTTCAGATGTGCCTAGCTTTGCAGCTCCCATCTCTAGGTAAGAAACAGTCTTTTTGTGTAGGGAAAACTTATATTCACATTATTGCCATGGGAGAGCTGCTGAATGGAGACTACTCTTGACATATCCCTCTGTCTGTCACTCACTAATAGAGGCACACACCAGACCTTAAAGACCTACTAGAAAGAAAAGTACATGGTAGAGGTGTTTCAGCAGTTCGGAAGGAAGCTGAATTTTAGCATTCATTATTCAATGACACTAGATGGCAGAGCAGCTGTTTTAAATTAGTTAAAATGGCATCTTCCAAAGTGGTTTCCTTTTTTTTTTTTTAATTTGATGACATTACAGTTTGAAACGGTATTGACTTATACATCTGTGATTGCTTTTGATTTGATTTCAATGATTTCGTGGCTGAAGGCTCAAGTCAAAAGTATAAGAGCATCAAAATTATTTTTTTTTTAATCTAGTCTAAGTGTGACAAAAGACTAAGAAAAGGGGAACAGAAAAGACTGTCCAGCAGCCATTTGGCCACATCAGCTGAATCTATGTTCCTTTGACAAAGGAGGATATAGAAGTCTGGGGTCCAAGATAAGTTGTTGAATTGGAGAACTGGAAGATTCTGGGCAAGCAAAAGCTCAGAGCACTACAGAAGGACCTCAAGTTTGGTATTAGAAATGAAGAGTTCTGTGTCTGGACTTCAAGACATAGGGAGTGGTTCCTCCTTCTTCCAGGGCCCAGCCAAGGCCACACACCCCAGCTGTAGGAGCCCCCCAAGCCCAGTGGGGCCCTCATCTCAGAGGTACCCAGATGGACTTCTGTGGACCTCTCACCAGCAGCACCTTTCCACCATCACCACTGCTTGCAGACTGGTTTTCACTTCACCATTATCATCCTGCAGGATAACTGCTCCTCGCACAAACCTACATCAAGCCTAAGACACTTGTCCACCATGCGATGTGGAAAGGTGGGCATGCTGTGGCCATTTCATCCTCCGTATCCCAGAGAATCATGATATGTGTTAATGTGACCAATTGCTCACCCAACATTGCTTAGAATTGTTCACCTGTAAACACAGAAGTTTTTAGAGAGCTCCTGGTAGGGATAAGACCAGATCAATATTAAACCTCACTTAATTTCCAGGAACACCTAAACATTCTCTAAAATAATTTAATTTTTCTGAAAAAATAAGATTCTGGGAAGCAATAAATCCTTTCTTGTTACAGCACTTTTCACTTAAGGCTCTTCTTACAACTTTTAAAGAAGGAGATGTACAGTGTCCTTACTGCCATCAGACACAAAGCAGAAAGACACGACTGCAAGGAATCAGTGATGTGATGAGGAGCAGAGACTCCCAGATCTCTGCCCTACCCACTGAACCATCTGTTGTCATATTGCAAACACCTCTAAAGTGTGTTCTTTACAGCCACAAGGCAGGAGGCAGTCTTTTACAGAAAAATGTACTTCATTTCCATCTCTCCCTCAAACCCAGCTGAGCTGGAAATGTTCAACAGGGTCATGTAAATGGTGCAAAAAATTTTCCCTTCTGGACCAACAAAAAATCAATTCAGACAGCCTTGCACCCCCTTTCTGTCTCCTTCCCTCACAGACACAAGTGGGAGTGCTTTACTGAACTGAATGTCTGCAAGTACAAATTTAAGAATTGCACCATTATGTCACAGAAGACATCGAGACAAAATGTGAGTGAGATTGCTTTTACAGCACTGTACCATAAAATGAGGCCTGCCAGGGCCTGCCTTCTGATGTTCTGGCATTAGCTGGAACATGAGCCAGAGCATGGAGGAGAGAGTAGTTTGCAGAGGGTAATTGCTGTCCTTTGGCTCTGCACAAGGGGTTAGGGACATCACCCTTTTCCCTAGCAAGTGCTACTGCCAGCAGAGAAGAGGATGTACTCTGCTGCCAGAACAGGTTGCAGACACACATCTCTAAACACAAGCTGTAAACATCACTTTGCACCTCTGCAAACTGGACAGAGCTCACAAAGAGGACTGAAAAAATGAATTAATGAATTCAAAGAGATGCTAGCATGGGAGTTGCTATGGAAGCAAAAAAATATTTTTAGATCGTTCTTGCATCACGTATTCTCCCACACAGAAACTCCCATTCCCTCAAATTACCTTTATTGAGGAGTGGAAGGGAAGCATCTCTTCACTTCATCATCCATTTCACCTGTTTTTTGAGCTGATAGTGAGCCCATGTTGGATTTACATCGCAGTCTCTTGAGAACCTGAAAGTTCTTAAAAGACAGAAAGATATATGTGGCTGCTATACAGAGAAGGTATGAAAATTCTTTGTAATTTCAACTCCATGACCGACTTCTGTGCATTCCTGTAAAAAACATTCCTTTCCTTCTTCTGCAACTTCTGGAAGTGTGGCTGACATAATATCAACTCAGATACACAGATCTCCTGTGCAAGGAAAAAAAATGCATTAGCTAACTTACATGCATTATGCAGAAGACATAAACAGCCACATGTTTCTGCATAACTGGATGATTCCCTAAGGACTAATTAGCATTTTGGCAAAGCAGCTTGCAACTATTTCTGCTCTTCTGCCAGAGAAATTTGATGGGGAAGAGCTTGTTTTGGTAACTAAAAACCAATTTATTGTATAACATTTTTGTATAGCTCCAAGATACATTTCAAGGTAGATAAGCTAGCCAGCTTTAATATTATCTATCTACCAGTGACTTCCTCTCTCATATTTTCTTGCCAGTTTTAAGATAAAATGTGAACTGGGAAGAGAGAGTACTACTAATGGGTGATCTTTCTGAAGTATTGGTCCATTCTTGAAAATCTGCATTTTAAAGTAAACATATTATTTTCCCCTTAATGTTGTCACACAGGAAAAAAAAAAAAAA
>WEIS01091787.1:20284-34161 GCA_013389965.1 Todus mexicanus
ATCGGTGCTGAGCGAGGCCTTGCGGGGCTGGTGCGGGGTGAGCTGGGGCTGGGTGAGGGGAAGCGGCGGGGGAAGGGGCGCTTCGGGCCCTGCTGTGCCCGGCTGGGACCCCCGGAGCTCGCCGGGGTCGGGGTCGGGCTCTGCCCACCGGGTCGGGGGCTCCTGGGCAGGGGGACTCCCCCAGGAACCGGCTCCTGCTTCCAACTCAGCCTCTAAACCTGCTCGAAACCCAGCCAGCGGCCGGAGCTCTGCTCTCTGTGCTCAGCTCCCCTCTGAAAAGCTGTGACTAAAAGTATAACCTGGTTTGTGGGGTTTTTTTTCTGTCCTCTCTATCCCCGTCCTGTTGCTTTCTAGGGCAGCGCTTTCACCTTGCTCGGAGCTCTTTCCTGAGGCAGCAGCCCCTGTGGTATTTCTTTGTTTGATCTGTTCTGTCCTTAATGTTGACTGAAATTTGAACCGTCCCCGCTGCGCTTTCGCGTTCAATTGTTCGTTCCTCCTGTTTGCACGCAGATGAATTATTTACCTCTTCGCCTTGCGCCGGGCTCTGTTTGTGCAGGTGGAGGGAGGTGAGGGCTCCGGGCCCCTCTCCGCTGCTGAAGGTATGGAAAAAAGTGACCGAGAGGTAGAAGGTGCTTAATCGAGGCTGAAACGATGTGAAAAGCTCCTCTTCTCCAACCTTAGGATGTTTAAATGTTGCTTCGTGAGCCTAGAAAGAAGTGGGGACGCTCGTGATGCGTCAAGAAACCTCGAGCGGTGTAGGAGTGAGTTGTAAAGTCGGAAGTTTGCCTCGAAAAGATCTGACTCTGCCCAGGACTCGCTGATGTTCAGGTTTGTTTGCAGAGGAAGGAGAAGGATGAAGTTTTCCGTGGTCTGTTCTTGGTTGGGTAAAGGATCGGTTCAGCCGAGTTGGCTCGATGCGCTGGTGGTGTAGGAGTTGCACGGGAGTGAAGTTCAATTCCGCGCTGTGTTTCCTCTGTAAATGCTTGTTGCTCTTCAAACACGCCCTCGGAATGAATCCGGGTTACTGTTAAGGGTCAGCAAGACCTCGAATTGTAGCTTGACGTCGTTTAAATTCCTTTTCAAAGGAGGGTGCAAAGACGAGGGGGGTATAAAGCCAAAACGGGGCCGCTTCGGAGGGCAGCTGGTTGGCGCAGTCATGCCGATTGAGGTTATACCTTGGGTGGTGATGGTAACAACCCCCTTTTCCCATTCAGAGGAGGTTTAAACTTGCTCTTCCCAGCAGTGCTGGAAAGGACGGCGCTGGTCTGTCCTCAATTGGTGTGATTTCAAGTGTGTCAGCTTGTACTCTCCCAGCGTCGCCTTTGTTAGCGGCTGTAACATCTCCAAGGGTGGTTTTGTAAGGAACTTTTCCTTTCTGGATGACCAAGAAGCAACTGGATGAGCCGTGTCAGAAGCACCGAGCATCCTCCAGCTCTGGGAAGATGGGGAAGGGGAGTCCTGGGGGAGCGCGGGACAGCGCCGAGAGGCTGCCACCGACGAGGGGAACGTGATCGCGTCCTTGTTTTCGTGCCGCTGGATCCGTAATCTGTGATTATGCGGCGTTCGGCTTCATTCAATCACCGCTTAATTTGATTTCCAGTTTAATTCGATGACGGTTTGGAGAGCCAAATCGCTCGTCTTTAAACAAATGGCTTCTATTTCGATCAAATTGCATTGTGTTTGGCCTGCGTCGGGGCATTATATCTATTAAAAATCGCTGACGCCGCCGTTCCCGCAGGTCTGGTAGCGGGTGATGAATATTCAGTTGCGAGCTGTACAAAACCTGCGCCTGGCTGGGAGAAGGGGGGAAGTTTAAAGCAAAACCCCCCGCGATGGGGGGCGTCGGGCTCATACTAGTTTTTAATCCCCGCTCTAAGAGATGCAGTATCCTTGAGGTCACCTCAAAATACGTTCATTTTCCAGGCAAACCCAGAACTTTGGGCTACAGGCGAGGGCCGGGAAGGTGCTGCAGCTGCTGGGGGCAAAGACATCTTCACGTTCCCGCTTCTCTGGAGCGTGCGTAGGGAAGGGATGCTCCATGTTGTTCGGAAATTGGTTCCCTGATTTTATTTGGTTGGGATTTTCTGCGTGCAAGTGCCGGCCGGGTTGGGGTTGTTTTTTGTGAGCGTGAGAATGCTTTTTGTTTCCTTTTTCTGCTGGCGGGTTCGGAGCTCGTGGAAAACGAAAGGCTGCGGCGGCGCGAGGGCCTCGGCTTTGTGTCGAAGGGAGAAAAAGCCCTTTCAGAGATCTATTTTTATCGTTTAATTAGTGGCTCTTGCTGACTTGTCAATGCTGCGGTGATAACTATTTCCAGCTCGTTTCTGCGCAGCGGGGTCACGCGTTAGGCGGGCAGCGAGCGCCGCACCAGCCGCCGGCCTGTGCTCGGCTCGGGGTGGGGGTTAACTCCTTCCAGACTGCGCCCCCAGATCCCAGGGCACATTCCAGGTGAGGTGTCGGCGTGTGGGGAGATGGAGTTTCGTGAATCTTCAGCTGAGGGGCTCAAGGTGCTTTGCCAACGGTGACTGGCCTTAGTTTTTCCTCTGCCCCGGAGGATTCTTGGTGTCTCGGGAGGAGCCGAGGTGTGAAGGTTGGTGCGATTTGCTGGTGGCTGAGTGACGAGCTTGGGCTTGTCTGTAAAAGATTTCAGATTCCCTCATTCTGGCTCTTATCTGCTGGGTTTCAAGGGCTGGGGGTTGGACTCCATGACCTTTAGAGGTCCCTTCCAACCCAAACCGTCCTGTGATTCTATGATTCAATGACTCGTCCACCTTTCGGGGTTGGAAGGTGACGGCGCACAGCCTCTAGCGATGACTAATTCTGGTATTGATGCTCCTCGCGAGGGAGGAATCGCTGCTTCCCCGCTCTCCAGATGACGAAGCCCTTAATCTCCAGATACCGCGCTTGCGTTGCTCGTTCCGTTGCCCGTGGTGGTTTCCATTATCAGCTGGGCTGAGATAGGGAGGCGAGAGGCGGCTCTCGGCCCCAGCCCCAGCCTGGCTGTCACCCTCTTTGAATTTCTTTGTGTCCTGATGCCTGTGTGCTCCTTGCACTGGGGGAGGGAGGACTAATTATCTCCAGCGCGAGCGGCTTTTAATGCTCTTAGCCAAAGGAACGGGCTTCAGCTCGGAACGGAGCGAATTGTGTGAAATCACACGGAGCACCGGTGGCAAAGATAGGAAAATTGAGAGCGGTCCAAGTGAGTTCCCTCCGCTGAATCCTGCAAAGAGATTTATTTTATTCAGGTTTTTTTTTTTCCTCTTCCCCGAACCGTTGGCAATTGGAGCAGGGGGGGAAACGGGTAAAGAGATTGTTAACTTTATTCTTTTGTGTTTGTGCTCTTGGCACGCTGGTTATAAAGCGCGATCGGGATTTGCTTTGCCTTCCAGCTGCCCTGCCGAGGTCGGGAGTTGGGATGGGCAACACGTTATCGTGAGCTCAGTGACCGTGGCCACGGGTTGTCGTGGGGCAAAAGAAGGTGCACCCTGAGGAGGTGGGTTTGTGCAAGTCTGGCACTTCTCTAGCACCTGCACTAAGCTCCTGCTCGGCTCCAGCCGTGTGAAACCTTTCGAAATAGGTTTGGTGAAGATTGCTGGACTTTGGTAAAGGCGATTGACACTGAAATGAAAGAGTTTGAACCTTTTAGCTTTGCCAGCTCCAGGAAGTGTCTGCTACAAGTATGAAGCTCTTTGCAGGCAAGTCAGGTACCGGCAGCTGGGTTCTCCTTGAGTTAACGAGTCCCCCAGAGTGAAACCCTGTAATTAAGGGGTTGCCATAATGTAAAACAGAGACCTGGTGGAGCGGGGCCAGGGGAGGCCCCAGCAATGCTGGGAGGGCTGGAACCCCTCTGCTGGGAGGCCAGGCTGGGAGAGCTGGGGGGGTTCAGCCTGGAGAAGAGAAGGCTCCGCGCAGACCTTCTGGGGGCCTTGCAGGGCTTCAAGGGGCCTCCAAGAAAGATGGGGACAGACTTTGGAGCAGGGCCTGTGGGGACAGGACAAGGGGGGTGGGTGGGGAACTGCAAGAGTGGAGAGAAGGGAGAGATTGTTGGTGCTGAGGGTGGGGAGAGCCTGGCCCAGGTTGCCCCGAGAGGTGGTGGCTGCCCCATCCCTGTCCCCATTGCAGGGGAGGTTGTTGGGGGCTCTGAGCAACCTGCTCTAGCTGCAGATGGCCCTGCTCCCTGCAGGGGGGTTGGACTGGGTGACCTTCAAAGGTCCCTTCTCACTCTAACCAGTCTATGATTTTATGATTAGGTGTCTAAAATCCATCAAGATTAATCCCCACCATTGATTTTAAAGCGGAGCCAGCCCCTTATGGGCTTCCTTCATTGCCACTTATCTGCAGGAGAGATGAATCTCTCTGTGCCTGCTTTTCTCCCCTAAAGCCAGTTAGCTTTGAAAGGTGCAGGCAAGAAAAATTTGGCCTGTGTCCTGCTGGGAAGCCTTGATTTGTAAACTTGGATCAAAGTCTGAGAGGCACTGGCTTGTGGTGTCTGCACAGTATTTAGCACCAGGGCGAGCTCAGGTCTCTCAGGGTTATAAATGCTGCATTGCAGAGGGGTTCTTACCACAAAAAAAGAGACTGTTGCTGTCAGGAAGGGGGTTTGGATTGCAGACCAGGTCTCAGGGGGTTTGCAGAGACTGGAGGTGACGTTTCCAGAGGTGCCTGTGGATGGGGGAAAAGCCAAAGGTCGTTGCCTTCAGAGAAATTTGAGCTTTGAACAAAGCATGGAAGTGTCTAAGCCAATTTTAAGGGCACTTTGGCATTGGCTGTCCTCACATGCCTTTGAGGCTTGTGTTCTGCTGTTTAATTCTCTTCTCCTTAAAGCCAAATCAGTAATTTTTTACACCACTGACTGAACTTATGGCAGTGCCTGCTGGAAGGGTGATTCCTAGACACATTTCATCTCCCTCAGCAAGAGCTCCGCTGCAGATGTGTGCAAGTGCTGCTGGTGGGAAGTTATCGATCACTTTGCTCTCCGGAGCCATCTACAAGTTCTTGCAGGTTTGGTCTCCTGCAGGAGAAGCAGCTTTGCAGGTCCAGCTATCGCCAGGATTTCAGGATGCTCCTGGATGGAGCGACCTTGCGCTGCCCACGTTATCTTTGTCAGTGGGGACCTGGGAGGAGGAGGAAGGTAATTCCTGCAGTAAGTGTCTGCTTTGTGCTGGCCAGGCTGGTTTATTGTTGGGGATCTCAAGGCTTGTGACACCCCAAGTCACAAACCAGGTGTAATTTAGTACTAGGTGGGAAATGGTGGAGTAAGAAAAGGGCTGTTGAGTCCAGTTGGGTTTGTTCTTCCCAAAGGTGTCTGTGCAAATAAATAATTAGAAGCCAAGTGTTTTTCTCTTCCATCTTTAGCTGAGTAGCTCAAGGTGTAAGTACTTAGGTGAGAAGTGGCATATTCCCTGCAGGGTCACTGAAGCTTCATCAACCTTGTGCTGAGAGTTAAATTAGCGCTTCTATCCTGCTCCAGCCTGTTCCTCCGGGCTGTGGATGGGGGCCAGAGGTGAGCAAGGTCGTAGGATTGTTCATCTCCTGCTTCCAAATCAGTTTTTAACATAGAATTCCCTAATTATTGACAGGTAAACCAGAGGTTGCGGGCAGGTTTCAACACGATTTCTCTTGGCTCAGCTGCACCTTTGGAGAACAACACCAGCCTTGGGGTCGAACTGTTGTTGGGCTCTCCTGGCTTGTGTTTTCTCACCACAGTTTGGAGACCAGCTGCGGCTTTAGGCCGTCTGGCTTTACTGGGACCTGCTCAGCACAAAGCGAAGACAGTTAATAGAGGGCAGAGCTGAGAGACCTGAGGAAAATTCATACCTGCCAACTCAGGGAAGTTTGGCTTCAAAAGGTATCCAGCTTCTCTGGGGAGTGGGCTCTTACAGAATGCATCTGGTGGAAGGAAATGGGGGAATTTTCAAGGTGAATTTCTCAGGAAGGCTTTTTGAGGCATCCTGAACATGGTGCAGAGCATGTGAGGAAACCTGCGTGAGCACGTCGTGCTTGCAAGGTGGGCTGGAGGAGCTCTGCTGGATCCCCCAATCCACTCGATGCTGGTGATAGCGTTAATCAGCACCATTCCTCGTCTGCTTTTAGCATCGAAACGAAGCCTTCAACCTGTGTTCTAATGACTGGGTGCTGGGTGCCTGTCAGCGAGGCTGAACACGGGGGAAATCAGAGTGCTGGGGTGGACAGGAGGGCTGGCTCAGCTCCTGGCTGCGCTGCTGCCGGGCTGTTTGATGTCAGGCGAGTCACCTTTCTCCTGGCCCTGTTTCATCCTCCTCGTCTCTCCTCTCCAAGATGACGTGTGCTGAGCGAGGGCATCGTCATCCCCGTGTTTGTAGCTCGGGGGGGTGTATTAATTCAGCTCAGCCTCCAGGGCTGTAATTAGCAGCCAGGTTATACTGGTCCGGGTCCCATCCTACTACGTGTGGATGGGACCTTTGGTAATTGGGTTGTGAATAACAGGAGGAAGCGTTTGAGCAGGAGGTTTGTGCTGGGTGAGTCCGGCAATGCAGGCGGGTATTGAGTCGAGTCGTCGCTTCTTCGTTTGCACCGTGGCCTAAACCTGGTGAACACATGGTTGGAAGTTTTAACTCTGCGCTCGAGTGTTCTTCCAGGTTTCCAGTCCGCTGGACTTTTCTCCCTGGGGATCTTTTCTACCTGAAGGTCCTTGGCAGGGGGAAGATTTTTCGGAGCTTCCCTAGTGTCACAGGGATGAGTTTGCCTTGATTCTTCAGCACACGACTGCTGCTCTTGGAAAGCGCTGTTCACGAAGCTGCTGTGCCACATTTCTGTGTGGAAAGGGAGGCAGGGGGAGAAGCTGGCAGGAATCTGTTCCTCCTTCGATAGGAGATGGTCTTGATGATGCTTTTGCTCAGAGAGGGCAACAGTCCCTGCATAAGCGCTGGATATATTAACATTTCTAACTAGTAAATTTATGGATAATCTCTTCTTTCAGAGGATTTATTCTGATTTGAGGGCATTAGTCTCTGGGAATATTAAAGCTCTTTTAAATCCACTTTGTTCAGCCTCTGGGCTGAGGAGCTGCTGGGAAGCTCTGCCATCTTCCTCCTGCTTTTCTGCGCGCTTGGGTGGAAACGCAGTGCGGGGACACGGCTGCTCCAGAGGCTTCGGGGGGTTGGGTTTAGGGGCTTTTGTGTCAAAATGGATTTGGAAACTGCTCGCTCTGTTCCTGTACTGAGTGTGTGCAGCTGTGAGCGCTGCCAAAACAAACCAGAAAGGCCCTAAAACCAAACAACCCGAAAGGTAAGAAAGGTGAAATGCTCCCGGGAGCTGCGAGGTGGCTTCGAGCCACTCGTCCGTGGTTTTGGGGTGCTGGGGGGGCTGTTTTGGTGCCTGAAATGTCTGCCTGCCTGCCTGCCGGTGCTGGGCACTGCTGTGATTGCCGAGGCGTACCCTCAGTTCAGGCGGCTGATTCATGGCCCCGTCTATTTAATCACAGTTTCTATAGCAGTGCAATCTTTAACGAGAGGGTGGAGTTCACTTGCAGTTCATGGCGGGTTTTCCGGGGCTGTTACGGCCGATTCATCCCCGGGTTCTGCTGACCGGAGTCATTTTGCGACGGGACTGACGCCGAAGGATATTCTGCATTCGTGGCGTGTGTGGTGAGCACTGAAAGGGCTCAATAATTGGCGTGAGCGTTTCTGTAGGTTGGTTTGTTTGCTGAGTAAATGCGAAGCATCAGGTTCCTCGTGTTGGCACGAGGTGTTGTTGAGCTTTCTGCCTTTTGATTATCAGTTAAGATAGTCCAACTACCCCATCATATTCCAGCGGATGATGGCGCGTCCTCCCGAGCTCTCCACAAATCATTCCCTCAGGGTTTGACGGTATCTCTTGCCTCAGAAGTTATTGGGACACTCTTTACAACGGCGGGTTAGTCCTGTCTCGCTGAAAGCTCCAATTCTTTGGTATTTCCAAGGTGACTTTGCTGCAGGAAGCTCTTGGAACCTTCGTTCCTAATGCAGGTGGCAAGGGGGTTGATTTGCATCGTCAAGACAAGGCGGTGGATGGTGGTGCTTTGTGTTTTTTAAAGCCACGTGTCGTCCTGCTCTTGTGTCCTATAAAAATATGGTGTGTTCTTGAACTTAGAGCCCGATCTGATCCTGGAGAAGCAGATTAGCTGGATGTGTCCTCGAAGGGCAGCGCTTCTGGGCTGGCCAACTGCTTCTGGGCTGGCCAACCATGCTGCTGAGGAGCTGGGCTTCAGCAAAGCCTCATCTGGAGCTGGTGTTAGTGGTTGCTTTGGGGGTACTCCCATCACCCCTGCACCCCTTTTGAGCACGGATGCTTCAGAAGCTAATAAAGCTTTCTCCTCCCAAATTCTGGTTCTGATACAGTAGGTGACTTGCTTGTGACAAGGAGGGCAGCTGAAGTAGGAATCTGTTGGCAATGGCTTTGCACCAGCACCGAGCAGGAGGAGAATGCGCCCATTGCCAGGAGTCCATCAGGGACATGTTGGCAAAAAATTGTCGAGCTCAACTTGCCGTGTGCTGAGCTCACCAGCAGCACACTGACTTTTGCCCGTATCCCCGAGATGAATCACGTTTGGGGTTAAACTACCACTAGTAAAGCAGCTGGGAACGTGGCACAGGAGGAGCTGGGTTAGTGGCTCAGCTCCATCGGTGTCGGTAGCGTCTCACCCTCCACAGTGATGGATCAGTGGGTTTGGGTTGTTTGTGGTTTTGTTTTTTTTTAAAGGATCTTGACATTTGTCTTCAAAGAAATGTGAGCTGAAGGCTGAAAGTTAACAGAAACTGCTCCTGAGCGGTGCTGAGGGGATGGGTCTTGTGGACAGAGCTCCCAGTACGCTTGAGGGAACTGGAAGAATTGGTGCTTAGGCAACGTGAGCCACACAGCCCCGTGCTCACAAAACCCTCCCCTTGTGCTGGGGGTGCGGAGAGGGAGGGTGGCACCGAGGATGTGGGCTCTGCCTGGATGGGGAGGGTGACAGTGCCTAGCTGTGGGCTGCTGCCGTGCTGGACGTGGCAGCTGTGGGGTAGCAGATCTGCTTCAGGTTTACTGGGAGAATGATTAACCACGCTGGGAATGCAGTCAGTGGCCCGTGCTCCAAATGGGAGCATGCTGTGGATGGCTGGGTTGGCTGAACAGCTCGTGGAGACCACAAGGAGGGGAGAAGGGAAGGAGATTTTGGTCTCTGGTGCTTGTTACACTGGGTGCTCGCTGCAGAGCACAGCAGGGACAGCCTCTTGCATGGGTTTTGGGTCTGGGCAGAGGCAGCAGCAGGCATTTGTGTGAATAACCAGCAGTTTCGGGTGGCCAGTCCTTGCTGAGAAGCCAGGTCTTGCCCAAATCCCATCAGGCTTGAAGGATTCGTTGATGGGGCAGGTCCTGCAGCAGAAGTTGGATCTCCTATTTCAATTCTCATTTTATTGCCCGCTTTCGGGGCTATCGCTTCCTGCTCAAAGGGCTCGTTTCCTTCCTGTAACAGGGCGCAGAAGAAAGTGAAAATCTGTCGTGCGGTGATGACTGAGCCCTCGTGTTCTCGCTTTAGTCACCCGTTTGCTATCAGGGGACAACCTGGGGCAGGTACCACGTCAGCTGGAGTTCAGGCCCCGCTCTGGCAGCTGCGAGAGACGCTCCCCAGAAGTCAGAGCCGAGCGCGCGTGTGTGTTTTAGCGGCTCGCGAGTTTAATTGGGGCCTCCGCGTGAGTTTGGAGCTGTTTGTGTGGTGGGAGGATTGCTGATTTATGGCGTGATCCCTTAACAAAACAGTTCTGGCAGAGGCAGAGCTCTTTTGTGTCTCTGCAGCACAAAGGCTTTGCTGGGCTTTCTGTGTCCATCTGGCTGCCCCGGCCAGCCGAGGGAGAGCTGGAATTTGGAAATGCTTTTAATTGTGCTTTGGGCTGGGGAGAGGAGGGAGTAGGTGGGTTTTCCATTGCAGGGGTTTACGATGAATTGTTTATTCTGGTGTAGGTTGGGGTAGGGGTTTGCTGCTGGCTGTGTTGTTCCAAGAAAATAGAAGGTATGAGGGGCAGAAAGGGTGAAACTGGTTGAACTGGAATTCCCAGGTTGTGCCTGGCCTTGGGTTATGAACAGCAAGGTCCTGCTCATTTCAAAACCTGGGGCTGGCAAATCCTGGTGCACTGGGATCTGTTGGAGTTTCAGGGTTTTGCTCCTGAGTGTATCCGAGGAGTTTAATAATAGTTTTGTAACACATATCTCAAATAATCTCCTAAATGAGTAAACAAGTTCTGTTTTGTCACAATATTGAATACTCGGAGAATCTAGCACAGATAACTGCTGGCTTGGCTCAGCATGGAAAGGGTGACACCTTTCTTTTGGGATTTGCTGGGGAAAAAGGGAATAGAGGAGTGGGCAGGATCTGGTGATTCGTGTCAAAGAATCATGGAAGGGTTTGTGTGGGCAGGGACCTTTGAAGGTCACCCAGTCCAACCCCCCTGCAGGGAGCAAGGCCATCTGCACCTAGAGCAGGTTGCTCAGAGCCCCCAACACCCTCCCCTGCAATGGGGACAGGGATGGGGCAGCCCCCCCCTCTCGGGGCAACCTGGGCCAGGCTCTCCCCACCCTCAGCACCAACAATCTCTCCCTTCTCTCCACTCTCAATCTCCCTCTGTCAGTTCCAACCCATCCCCCTTGTCCTGTCCCCACAGGCCCTGCTCCAAAGTCTGTCCCCATCTTTCTGCCAGGCCCCTTGAAGCCCTGCAAGGCCCCCAGAAGGTCTGCGCGGAGCCTTCTCTTCGCCAGGCTGAACCCCCCCAGCTCTCCCAGCCTGGCCTCCCAGCAGAGGGGTTCCAGCCCTCCCAGCATTGCTGGGGCCTCCTTCAGCTTCGTGCCCTCAAGTCCCTCTCAGATCTTTTAGGGCTGTTTGTGGTGCTGGGAACCTTGGCTCGATGCCTTCCTAACTTGATTTTTCCCCTGGTCTGTGACAGCAGCTTCTGCTCTCTCAGGTGACAGGCCTCTAAAGCTGCTGTAGCTGCTGAAGACAAGGTTCTGCGTGTTCACTCCCTTGCCTTAGACTCAACCGACCATTTGTGGGCCACGTGACAAACAAACTGAGGAACTGAACTGGATTCCAACCCAACTCTTTCTGCACCGGGCTGGTTCTGACTGGGTCAGCTGCTGGAATGAGATCCCTGATACCAGCAGAGATGAGGATGGGCAGAGCTGCTCCGTGCTTCCAGGCGCCTGCAGAACTGCACGGGAGCTATTTTGGGGGTTCAAGTGCAGTCGCTCTGGTCCGTGTGGTGGCCATACCCACGCGCCTAACCCCAGCGCTCGCCGCTGAATTGCTCCCTCGGGGAAGCTTTCGCGTTTAGTTGTTTCTCCAGTTTCATTTTCAGTTCAAATCAGCCTGAAAGACCCGGGACGCTGCAGGCGTGGAAGAGCCTCACCGAGCTCTGCGGGGTTAGGATGGTTTGTTACTGGGGCCTGTTGTTTTTTGTGACTCACTCAGATGAAAGCTTTCTCCTCGCAAAAGGTCTATTTTGTCCCGTGTTATAATTTTGCAAGGGAAATTGGGGTGCTTTGGATTTTTTGTGGTGCTCTCTCTTTGCTGCAAATACAGGTATGGGACATAAAGGAACTCAAAGCACAGACACTGCGATGCTGGGCCCCCTGCTCTGGGTAACCCTCTTGGAGCAGGGGGATGGCACCAGATGACCCCCAGAGGTCCCTTCCAACCCCCACCAAGCTGGGATTGTGGCATTTGGAAGCAGAGTGATGCTGTGCTCCCTACATGCACGGACTGAGCTCCTTCTTTTGTGTTGACTGAGTGTTGAACGTGTGTGGGTTTGTGTTGTGCAGTCTCTCCGTGGCTAACGACGCCTCCGACGCACGGGTCACGCCGAAAACTTTCTTCTCCTTAAAATGAAACATTTCACCACCTGCTACCTTCTAGAAGAGCTGAACCAAGGTGTGTTTCACACCACCGATGGCAGCTTGCATTTCAAACGAGTCGCTTTTCCAGCGGTAGGTAAGGCTCCAATCCTGACACGATTTCGGCGTGTCTCTACATTCCCAGAAATGCTGTCAGCGTCTCCGCGGAGCTGCCTGATCCACGTGCAGGTGTTGAACTCCTGGGGCTTACTCAGAGCTACCTTTGAAGTCTTAAAAGCGTAGCAAAGCCCCTTTTGTTTATATTTCTAGCTCATATGGCTCAGCACGGATTTAGGTCCTGCTAGCGGTAACATTTTCTCTTAATACATCTGATCTAATTTTTTTTTTTTGAAGCGATCCCATTCTCCTTTCATTTCTCTCCTTTTCATCAGTTACGTTGCTGTGATATAGTTAAGTCCAGTCCCAGAAACCTTGTTTAAATTTTGCTAGGAGCGCTGGAGTAGGTGGAGGGAATGGGGAGGGGGACTTCTGTAACCGTTCCTGGTGCTGGCATCTATCGAAAGGTGTTGTTTGCTGAGCAAACCGGCAGTTTCTGGCTCGCTGATAGCTGTGCTTGGGGGTGTGGGGGTCACAGAGCATGGTAACCAACCTGCTCTGGTATCCAAGGACACAGGAGCTGACAATGGAGCAGAAAGGCTGAATCTGGGTACGAGAGGTCACCAGAAAGTCAGAGCTTGCAGTTCAAACTCCTTATTTTTTCAGGTGTTTTTTTTTTCCTTACAGGATTTTAATTCTCTTCTGAAGGTCCCAACAGGCTCCTACTCATATTAGACCTCTCTTTGGTCACCTCATGAGGTGAATAGAGCTCTGGCTTAGCTCTTGGATGGATTTATTGAAGGTGACCTGACAAACCACCCAGGTGTGAGGGTTCCTGAGGCAGGGCTGGGAGCTGTGGGATGCACCCTGAGTGCATCTGTCCCGGGCATGTCTCCTGGGCCCTTGGAATCCTCTGCTTGTGAATTGGGAGCTCACTGAGCCATGTATACAGACCAGAGAGCCAGCTCCAGTGGACTTCCAGTTAATACACCCCCCTCTGAAGGTATTTCCTCAGCTTCTGCTCCCTGGATGAGTTTGAGAAAGTCAATGCTTTCTCCTTATGCTACCTCTCTCTTCCCTGATCTGCTCGTTGCTGTTGGAACAGCTTGCTCGGGTTTAATTTTGCGTGGTTGGTAGAAGAGTAGTTTTCACAGGGTTGACTTTCTTGGAGCGGATCAACCCGCCTGGCCGCGGGGCACGATGTGAGATCTGCTTGTTTAGTTGGGTGTTTTTCTAGCCATTGTTTAGGGTGGCAGGTCCTTTTGTGGCTGAAAAGAAGCCGGGATAGTTTGTTGAGCTCTTAATGCAGCTAAATGGGTTCGCTGGAGATTGTCATCTCTAAATTTGAGAGTTAATAGCGTGGCAATGAGAGAGCGAGAGTAGGAACCGCTCCTGATCACCCTGTGGAGTTCCAGGAGATCATAGCGTAGAATCACAGACTGGTTTGGGTCGGAAGGGAGCTTTCAAGGTCATCGAGTCCAACCCTCCCGCAGGGAGCAGGGACATCCTCAACTAGAGCAGGTTGCTCAGAGCCCCATCAAGCCTGACCCTGAATATCTTCAGGGATGGGACCTCCACCACCTCCCTGGGCAACCTGTTCCAGTGTTCCACCACCCTCGTTGTAAAGAACTTCTTCCTAATGTCTGGATCACCACCACCTTCAAGATTATTCCCCCCTGAGATTTGAGGCTGGGTATGAGTCCAGACCCTCCAAGAGATCTAGAAGACAAGTGACCGTGTGTGGATTATCAATGGGATCGATCCTTATCCAGAAGCGTTTGGAAGCACGTTGGGAAAGGCACGACTTTCCCCTGAGACTGGAATCAACCAGGGGCGTGTGAGGTCAGGTTGCCGTAGTAAGGACGGTCCTCGTGCAAACAGCGTCGCTGCTTCATCAACTTTGCCGTGAGAGCTACAAACCATCTTTGATTTTATTTATTTAATTT
>WEIS01091790.1:0-18792 GCA_013389965.1 Todus mexicanus
TTTCAAAGTCTCCAGAGCAGGAAATGTATTAACAAAGGAGTTTTTTCACTTCTCATTAGCAAGGAACTTTTTTCCAACTTTCTTTCCAAATATTCCCATATGTAATTCTTCTCATCTTTAACATCAAAGTTGAGTACGTTGAACTGATGATGCATGGTGGGAGGGTGAGGGACAGGGGGCATAAAAAGATACAGGGGAGGCTCAGGTTGGATCACAGGAGGAGCATTCCTGAGGGCTGCCTCCCAAGGCTCCTCAGGCTCAAGCCGTGGGGCACCCAGCCCAGCACCGCCACCAACCAACTACTCCCAGGGACCAGCCCAGCCCAATTACCCCTTCTTGCTATGATCACAGCACCATATGCTGCCCATGACTTGACTTCTTAAAGTGAAGTAACCTTGAGTTGTCAAACTGTCATGTTCAAGCTAAACCCTGTGGTACACTCCTCCCTGAAGACAGAAGTGAGATTGATTGCATTTGTGATTTGTTCATTTCCACAACTGCCTTACCATTAATATCCCTCTCTCATCCATTTGCAACACCTGCTAAGCACACAAAATTGATTATAATGTCCAATTCAGCAGGTAAAACCTTCCGGGATAGTTGCACTTTTTTTCTCTTCAGACTGTATAAGGAGGGGCAAAAGCAATAAAACACAGCAACATGTGAGGTTTCAAAAATTAATTAGCTTAATAAGAGACAGAAAAAAAGTCTAGCCTTGCCAGGGCTGCTTTGTGTCAGTGTAAGAAATTATGCAGTTGCCTTAGTAAAGGTTCTAATTTATGTATCCAAACCCCCTATATCTCAGAGTAGATTAAGATAGCTACTACATGTTTCAGCTTTAAGTGCTCATCAAGCCAAGAGATAACAGAACTGATGAATAGGACATTTCAGATCCTCAGAGAAATGAGCGCTATTACATAAAAACTGTGATTTGAATTTGTCTTTCTCCTTAGGCTGTACCATCCTAACAGAATTTATAAATAGAAATAGAATCTTAAAAATCAAGAGCTGCCAAAGCATTTTTTCTTCATCATCTGATCACTGAAGTATAGGACCTCCAAATCCATATATTTGCATTGGAATAATCTGCATGTTGTAGTCTCTCCTCCCCAAATCAATTTATTACTGAGTGGTAAATAAAGTTATTATTTCAGTCGGACAAAAGCAAATCTCTTGGTCATTACCCCATGAAAACTGAAAGAAACCAAGTTCCTTCAACTGTTGAGAAGACTGAATGTAAAATAACTGTGTGCTCTGAAGGACAGGTATGATATGCCATTAGGTTTTAATAAAGCAGTTTCCTCAGACTTGCTGGATTTACAGGCTCAGAAATCAACTACTGATGAATCAATCTGTTTTCTCCTGCCGAGATGTCAGAACAGACAGGGCCACTATAATTGGAAAACCAGACAGCAGCGGTTCTGTTCTGGCAAAGGCTGTATCCGACATTAGAGACTATGAGTCTTCATTCAGGTCGGCATCATGTTCCATAGAACAGTTGTTGACAATTCAGTTTAAAAGTACATCCTGAATCTCTAAAACGCAAGAAGAAATAAAAAAGTAAGTCTGCCTGAGATTTGGAAATTGCAGAAAATGACCACTGAAGCCATGAAGGCTTCTCATTTTATTTTTCATTTTCCAAAATGCTGTGCTGCATGGGACAGTCCTGATGTACGGGTGTGTATAGCAAGGTGACACCTGGGAAGTCCTTCCCCCTGCGCTGCCTTGCTCCACCTATATAATTATGTTCTTTTGCTCACTTGTGCCAGCACAGCAATTATGAGGGCCCAGCACTGGTCCACCCCCTGACCAGAGGGCAAAACAATGGAGGGGACCATACTGATGCTGTCATTCTGCCTTCTGGTTGACTCAGTTTACAGGGACCAGATGCCTTGTACCCTCATTGTGCTATTACACAGCAGATTATTTTATTATGAGTCTGTAAAATCCTGTTTAAATTTTGGCATTGATACCCACACTAGAGCAAGGTGACTGGAGCTATACTTCTATGGTAAGAAACTTCCTACCAAGCCCCCCATATTCTCCCTTTATTGAACACTCACTAGACCAGTGTCTGGGGTCTTATGGGGGGCTGACCCTGGCTGGATACCAGGTGCTCACTAAAGCCACTCTATCACTCCCCTCCTCATCTGGACTCAGGGAGAGAAAATATAATGAAACTCTTGTGGGTTGAGATAAAGACAGGGAGATCACTCAGCAATTATCATCATGGGCAAAACAGAATCGACTGAGGAAAATTAATTTAATTTATTACCAATCAAATCAGAGTAGGGTAATAAAAAATAAAATAAAAAAAAATCTTAAACACAACCACCCTCCACCCATCCTTCCCTTTTTCCCTCAATTTCAATCCCAATATTCTCTACCTCCTCCCTCCCAGAGACATAGGGTGACAAGGAATGGGGGTTGTGGTCAGTTCATCACACTTTGTTTCTGCTGCTTCTTCCTCCTCAGAGGGAGGACTCCTCACACTCTTTCTCTACAACAGTGTGGAGTCCCTCTCATGGGAGACAGTCCTCCATGAACTTTTCTAACGTGAGTACTTCCCTCAGGATGTAGTTCTTCATGAACTGCTTCAGCATGGGTCCCCTGCCGGGTCACAAGTCCTGAAACAAAACCTGCTTCAACATGGGCTCCTCTCTCCACTGGGTCACAGGTCCTGCTAGGATCCTGCTCCAGTGCAGCATCTCCACGGGCCCACAGACTCCTTCAGACACATCCACCTGAGCTGGCATGGGATTCTCCATGGGCTGCAGGTCAATATGTGCTCCACCATCAAGCTCCATGGGCTGCAGGGGGACAGGCGGCCTCACCATGGTCTTCACCATGGGCTACAGAGGAATCTCTGCTCCAGCACCTGAAGCATCTCCTTTCCCTCCTCCTCCACTGACCTTGGTGTCGGAGGTGTTTCTCTCACATTTTCTCATTCCTCTCTCCTGCCTACAGTTGTGCAGGTTTTTCCCCTTCTTAAATACGTTATCATGGAGGTATGACCACCGCTGCTGATGGGCGTGGTTTTGGTCAGGGGTGGGTCTGTCTTGGGACCAGCTGGCATTAACTTTATCGGTCAGAGGGGAAGCTACTAGCAGCTTCTCACAGAAGCCANTCAGGGAGAGAAAATATAATGAAACTCTTGTGGGTTGAGATAAAGACAGGGAGATCACTCAGCAATTATCATCATGGGCAAAACAGAATCGACTGAGGAAAATTAATTTAATTTATTACCAATCAAATCAGAGTAGGGTAATAAAAAATAAAATAAAAAAAAATCTTAAACACAACCACCCTCCACCCATCCTTCCCTTTTTCCCTCAATTTCAATCCCAATATTCTCTACCTCCTCCCTCCCAGAGACATAGGGTGACAAGGAATGGGGGTTGTGGTCAGTTCATCACACTTTGTTTCTGCTGCTTCTTCCTCCTCAGAGGGAGGACTCCTCACACTCTTTCTCTACAACAGTGTGGAGTCCCTCTCATGGGAGACAGTCCTCCATGAACTTTTCTAACGTGAGTACTTCCCTCAGGATGTAGTTCTTCATGAACTGCTTCAGCATGGGTCCCCTGCCGGGTCACAAGTCCTGAAACAAAACCTGCTTCAACATGGGCTCCTCTCTCCACTGGGTCACAGGTCCTGCTAGGATCCTGCTCCAGTGCAGCATCTCCACGGGCCCACAGACTCCTTCAGACACATCCACCTGAGCTGGCATGGGATTCTCCATGGGCTGCAGGTCAATATGTGCTCCACCATCAAGCTCCATGGGCTGCAGGGGGACAGGCGGCCTCACCATGGTCTTCACCATGGGCTACAGAGGAATCTCTGCTCCAGCACCTGAAGCATCTCCTTTCCCTCCTCCTCCACTGACCTTGGTGTCGGAGGTGTTTCTCTCACATTTTCTCATTCCTCTCTCCTGCCTACAGTTGTGCAGGTTTTTCCCCTTCTTAAATACGTTATCATGGAGGTATGACCACCGCTGCTGATGGGCGTGGTTTTGGTCAGGGGTGGGTCTGTCTTGGGACCAGCTGGCATTAACTTTATCGGTCAGAGGGGAAGCTACTAGCAGCTTCTCACAGAAGCCATGCCTGCAGTCCCCTTGCTGCCCAAGCCTTGCCATGCAAAACCAACTCAGGTCTCCAAAAGAGAAGAGACTAGGACAAAAAAGAATGGTTCCAGGCAAGCCCCAGGATGTTTAAGGCAGGAGCAGCAGCCCTGTGAGGAGGTGCTGGGGGACTGGACTTGCTTAGCCCAAGAAGGTGACAAAAACCATTAAGAGACACATTCAAAACGGCAAAGTAAACAGAACCTTGTCTGTCACGTGAAGTCTGAACTGACCTCGTATTGCTGTGCTGAAACACATATGGCAGGCACACTGTGTAACTACCAAACAATCACTCTCAACTCAAACATTAAACTCTCAAATCCTATTTCAGTTCAAAGTATATGGAAATCACCTGCATTTTCCATATACTTGTCATAGGCAATTGTAATAGTCTCTCGAGGCCAGTGTTTTGAAAGTTTATGAGAGGTTCTCAGGTACAACTTGTAAAGGAAAACATATGCTGCAATTATTTGTAACAATGTCCTGTAACTGCTCTGGTTTGTAGAGTCTATTCTGCACAGAAATAAACAATGCAGTTGTGTACTGCAAATAGGAAAGATAAACACTTTTTATATTTCCACAAGTTGATCTTCCATTACAAAATTATCTGATCTCAGACAAACCACAGAAGCAGTACCACAGGCGTGCGGTTATCCAGAATGCTGGCTAAATTCTACCTGATGTTTTAGCACTCAATGCCAAGATGAAAGAAGTTTTTAAGAAGAAAAAACACCACAAAACAAAAACCCACCAAAAAATCCCGTCAAAACACACACAACCCCTCGCAAAGAAATGAAAAAAACCACCCCATATCACTAAAACATTTCCTTTACAAATCTTTAGTACTTCCATGGTTAAAAATACTACAAGCATAGTCTTATGTGGTACTTGGCCACTTGGAATTTCAAGTCTGCCAGAAGTGAAAAATGTTTGAAGAGCTCAGGATTTGAACTTGATTTCAGTTCTAAAAATAAGGAATTGGCCCAGGTTCATAATGGATGTAATACAGATCCTTATCGAGTCTGAACTAGTTTTCTCAGCACTAACATGAACTAATATGACAGATTTAGTTTACTCTCCTATTTGTTTAAAAGTACTCTATATATTTGCCTGGAATTCTGCCAGAGACTGTACAGAATTACTGAATGACAGATTGAGGGCATTTCTTCATAATCTACACCTTTTACGAACATAGATACAAGTAGAAACCTATGTCTTCAACCTAATAAACTCACTAATTTAAAGCCCAATAGACCAGTCAGATTTTATGATTGAAAACAATTTATTTTCTTTCACTCAATTTATCTCAGCATAATTAAGAAACTTTAAATAGTTACAAGCGATGATAGGTAATCATTTCCCTAGAAGACACTCAGGCTTCAAGTTTGAATGCTTCTCCACATCAATAACTACGCATATGAAAAATTCCACTCAACCTAGGAGGAATGATCCCAAGACCTGTTGTCAAGGTACAGGACATCAGTACTGCAGCAATTACTAACAGGAAGAGGTAATACACTATTCACCCCTAGTAAAACTAAATAAAAGGATAAATAAAACCAGGAGCAGCACCTCAGATTTACAAATTAGGTCTCCTGTGATAACTCAATGAAACTTTAATACTTCATTCTTACTGTCCCACTGAAACTAATTCTCCTGTGTTTAAGAATTAGTCAGAAATTACAGTGAAACAAATACAGTACCCACAGCATATAAATTTAAGGTACCATAAGAAGAATATCCAATAGTCAGTCATGCACAAATAAATCTCTGTAATTAAATTTCTTCTGAGAGAGCTCAGTACGGGTATTGCTGGGTTTTTGTTGCAAACTCTACTTTTCAAATATTTATTGTTAGCCCATTCATTTCAAATACCACTTTTAAGGCATCTGCACTAAATTGACTTCTATTTTAAACATTTTGCTTCTAGTTAGCCTTTTTATTGCTTGCTCCCCAGACAGTATACCATCTTTATCAAAACATTTATAAAGTACTGAATTGAAGGCTGGGAAAAAAACTAACAGAGGAAAACAGTCACAAGCTTTTATATTTCTGGGTTTACTTTTAAAGACTGCTTAGTTACAAGCCAGCTTTGGAGATGTTTACTCAAAATGTAGCAAAATCAGGTTACAAGTCCTTTATCACTAAGTATATTGTTCACATTTATGCAAAAGTAAACAACCCTCTATCACACTTTTTAAATACACTACTTTCATATGTTGAAATTCCTAGCTACCTCCTAGAAAAATCCCTGAAAATCAATTTTAGATACTTTACAAAACCTGCTACTTAGTAGTATGTATTTTTTCACTAAGATGTACTGAATTTTCAAAATAGTTGCTTGGCAAAATATTCCTACATTTCAGCTACAATCTCAGAAATAATATTTGCTGTATTCCAGGAAGTTTTGAGGCAATATTCTAGGAATAAGAAAATTAGGTGCATATCACAGAATTATTGAGGCTGGAAAAGACCTCAGAGATCATTGAGTCCAGCCTATGACCTAACACCATGACATCAGCTAAACCATGCCACTAAATAAATGCAGCATCCAATCTTTCTTAAACACCTCCAGGGACGGTGACTCCAAAGTCTCCCTGGGAGGAGACTTGTTCATTTTTACTGCATTTACAAATCCTTCCTTTGTTCTTGGCAATGATGGCAATCTGGTGCAACAGTCTTATCAGAGTATTTATTCAAAGCATTCTAAATCAACTCATTTCATAGAAGTAGACTGCCTTTGTTCTAAATTTCAGTACCTCTGCTATGAATGTCACCTTAAGGAAAGCTGGTGATGCTGCTGCTGCCGTGCTTAGCCTTCATGCTCCCCTTCTCAGTTTTTCCTCCACCTCCAAAAATCCAGCCCTAATTACCTCATGAGAAACTGTATATGTTTACACAGTAGGAATGATACTGTTGTCTCAGACAGATTTATATGCAGGTCTAGTAGCACCCACACACATGGCTCTTTCTAGGAATCAGGGTTGGTATTCATGCCTAACAGCATAGATAGCATCTTTACCAGTTCTTTAGAGCTGTTTTGGAACTGAAATGATACTCCACTCTGTTAACATTAAGTTTACAGCACTGCAGGTTTGCAGAAAAATGCACAAAAATAAAAGGCAAATAAAGAGTCAATACTATTTGAAATTCCCAAGAATGACAGTGATTCAGATTGGATGAGACTCCTGGAGGTCACCTGTTCAACAAGCTGTTCAAAGCAGCATCAACTGGATGTGATGCTGTGCGGCCTACTCTAGGTGAACTTGCTTTAGCAGGGGGGCTGGACTAGATGATCTCCTGAGGCCCTTTCCAACCCCAACCATTTTGTGATTCTGTGAACTACAGCAGGTTGCCCAGGGCCAAGGAAGGAGATCTCACAACTGCTCTGAGCCCCTGCTCCACTGTTTGGCTGTCCTCACAGTGAAAAGCATTTTCCTTACCTCTGATCTGAATCTTCTGTGTTGCAGCTTGTCTCCGTTGCCTCTCTTCCATTTGCCATATACCTCTGAGAGAAGCCTGGCTCAGCGTGTTTTACACCTTCTCACCAGGTAGGTACACACAACAATGAGATGTTCTGTGAGCCTTCTCAGCAATTTACCATCCTTTTTTTTTTTTTTTAATCCACTATCCAGCTCGTATTTCACCAGTCTCTCTTTAAGGATATTATGGAAGACCAAGTCAGAGGCGTTGCTGAAGTTGCAGGTGAGCAACCTCAGTTCCTCTCCCTTTACCCACACAGCCAGTGAGCCCATGAGAGAAGGCAACATGGCAGTTCAGGCATATCTTGTCCACAGTAACTCCATGTTGGCTATTCCAAAACACCTTCTTGACCTTTATGTGTTTGGACATGGTTTCCAGGACAATTTGCTACATAACCTTTCCTCAATCATTATTCATGTTCTTCCTGAGACTGAGAGCAATGTTTGCCTCTTTATTGTCATTGTGAACCTCTATAAAGATGACAGAGAGCAGCCTCACAGTCACCTCGGTCAGCCTCACCCTCAGCACTCTTTGGTGAACCCTGCCTGGTCTGTTGGACTTCTGTACATTCAATTGGCTTAAAGGCTATCAAATTTGATCTTCCTCCACCCTAGGTATCTCTTCACTCCCTCAAACCCTGCTACTTGGCTCACAAGCTGAGAGGAGGGCAGAATTTACCACTAAAAAAACCCAGGAAGACAGAAAAAGCTGAGGTAACCAATGTTACCTCATTAGGTAACCTAGTTAGTAGATCCCCTGCTCCTTTGAGCACTGGGGTCACATTTTTCTAAGCCTTTCTTTTGCTGAAAGGTACGTAGAGACGTTCGTAATTTCAGCCTTCACATCCTTCCCAATTTCAGCTAAATTGTGGCTTTCCTGCATCTCTTCTCTATCCATGCAAGCTTGGATAATGCCTTTGTGTTCCTCCTAGGTGGCCATGCCTGCTACCCCCTTCAGTGTACTTGGTTTTGTGTATGAGCTCTGCCCATTCTCAACTCGAACCACATTTGCTTGATTTCCTGCAGGCTTGAAAGGACCTTCTTTGTGCTCTGAGTCTCTCTGCCCTCCATTGTAGCCTCCCATGGGGCCCTGCAAAGCTAAAATCTGTTTTCCTAAGTCTTTTAACTCTTTACTGGATTTTACAGAATTCTTGACATTAAACTACAGCAGTACTATTTTAACAAAAATATTGTTTATCATAAACCGCAAACCTTTTCACATAAATTAACTATACTACCCAAGTGTTTCTGTTGTACATATTATGTTGCCTTGTCTTTCTCAGAGCCTCATATAAATGTGGAATCTGTATGTTACTCATTCAGTAAACAGAAAAATCTCAAATGAGTGTGAAAGGACAAATCTGCAGAAATGAAAAAATAAGAAAAACAGTATTATCCTAAGTTTGCTATTTTTGTACAAACAATGTGGACATGTGGGTTCATTCTGGACTCTGGACCAGTTGATTCCACATAAAAGTAATTATATGAGATGGTGCCAAAGTCATTAGTGAGGTTAGGTCCCAAAGTCAGGATGAAATATGAGGTAGTCCAGGAAAAAAAGCCAAATCTAAGACATTCTAACACAAACAAGTAGATATTTTTATTGGTCACTCTTTGCCCAAGCTCCAGTATCCAATTACAAAACTTTTCCTCTACAAACATTAAAAACTGCTATATAAGTGATTTTAAAAACTTGACTGGAAGTATGGAAGGAAAATTAAGTCAATTTATGTACTGGTGCTGTCTCTTCCGGCGTAATTTTAACACATATCACACAAGCAGAGGATACACTTTATAGCAAATATAACTACTGAAAATAGCATCTT
The DNA here is from genome assembly GCA_013389965.1 of Todus mexicanus. NCBI lineage: Eukaryota > Metazoa > Chordata > Aves > Coraciiformes > Todidae > Todus > Todus mexicanus. Next base: position 9,426 of record WEIS01091790.1, read on the forward strand.
ACAAAGGACATAAGAGGCCAGAAGACTTGCATAACATTTGGTTTTGCTGTTGTCATCACTTTCTATTTAGCCAACTATTTTTTTAATGAAAAAGCTGTGTGATTTGGATTAATTCTGGACAGAGACTCTGAGTGGCAAACCTCCATCAGGACTACTCATAACACAGGAGAGGACTCCCAGAAAGACCAGAGCACAATGGGAAAAACAGCACGTACAAAAGGCAGGTAAATTCCTTTAAAAAGTTTCATCACACTATGGAGCAATCAATGGAAAACAGGACTGATAGTCCTCCTCCACCTTATCTGCCCTCTGAGACTATTGCTTTTCCTCCTACCTGCCGCCAGCTACAGCACAGGACAGTGCTCCCTGCCCTTGCTGGTTGCACCTGGCATGGCTGTCCTGTGCCCATCCACCCTCTGTGGCACTGCCTGCTTCCTTGGGCAATTTTGTTGTTATTAGTATTACCTGTTGTTCCTATTGCTAGGGAAAATAACTTGCACACCTGCAAGTAGAATGGGGAAGTTCTCTGGGTAATTCAGTTTGGCATTTTTGCTTCAAAGATCTGTGCCTACAGATAGAATCACAGTACGTATACTGATAATGTGCTGAACCTTAGTATCTTTGACAATTAAGGGTCTCCTTTCAGTACTTCTTTTATCTGCTCTAACGGGAAATTCTGGAGGATCCAATGCTGAATCTTTCAGAAGGATTTTACAGGTGTCACTTTGAGTTGTACAGAGATACAGTTGTAGCCCTGTAATCTTCCTATCACACCCAGCTGGAAGCTGCCTGATACATCAATCTAATACAGTTGGAGCCTGCAGCTTATCGCCCTTCCCTACATCCATCTATCGGCTGTATGTCCAGATCAATGAGAAAGCGATTACTCTGCTGTAAAAAAAAAAAAAAACAAAACAAAAAAGCCCACAACAATGATAAAATAATTTTAATAGGCGTCTGATGACTCAAACATGCTGATCTACTCTAATGGAAATGCAAGCTTTACAATAGAACTTCAGTACATAACAAAATGTTGTGGATGGCACATAATATCTTGATAAGCATCCTGGATACAGCTGTTACATGAAAAGAGAAACTATACAACACTGTCTAATTCCTAAAGAAATATCCAGAGGAAAGGAAATATAAGGAACAAGAAATCCGAGCTTTTGCAATAAAAAAGTGAAGTCTCATTGAAATAATCTACCATTAACTAATGTTTAAATGAATGTCTTTAATATCCAAAATATTATTAAAACAGCTTAATAGTAGATTGAAACTTAATATATAATTTTACTCAGTGTAACCTGAAAGCACTATTAAAAATAATTAAGCCAAAGAAGAATAAAATATCTCAGATAACCTGCACATCTGAGCAAAGAGCTGTATGAGTCACGGGGCGAATGACAAAGGCGCAAAAGATCAGGATGAAAATTGAGCCAAAATTAAAAGCAGCTTCAGAACCAGAGGACAGAGGAAGAATTACAAGAAGAGCTAAGTCACAGGATATGCACAAAGGAACAGTTTGCTTTTCTGTCCATAAGCCTAGTGCAAGTATGCAACGAAAAAATGATTTACAGACACAATAACTAAAAGGTTAATCACAACATGGAACAAATTAATCACCCATACACACACTAACAGGTTAATCTTATAAAGCACTGTAGAATTATCCAAATAAGGAATTAAAGTTTTAGTTATCCCTGTTTGTCCTAGGGTTTCTATGGAGTCGGTCTATTTTGTTCTGGGTATTAAACTGTTTGTTAATAGGCGTGTTTCCTTCATGTTGCCCTGCAGGGCTTATATAAATACTGCATTCATTAACTCACATGTAGTCCTTTCCTGTCATTAGTTATCCATTACAGAATTAAACAATATCAGCCAACTTACTAATTGCTTCAATGCTTTCTGTAGTGGAAAAGAACTCAAAACACAGACCTGTCAGATGCTAGCATTGTCAGGTATTTTTGATACAGGATGAGAAAAAGTAGCACAAATCTTTCTAACTTCTGTAAATTCACGTTAGTTGTATATGTTCTACCCAGTTACCTGTGAATTTATTGTTTTAAATGCTATTACTTCTTTATTAAGTCACTCCCTGAATCCTATGATGATCCCATTTTCTCAATACAGGCAGGGTGTTAGAAAGGCATAATTTTTTCCCCTACTTTCAAATTAGCTTTACTATGCACCAGACAAATTTCTATCCTTCTTTTTAATGCAACCTTTTTCCTTCACACTGTTTAAAAGGGTAAACAAGGTTACAGAATTACTTAATCATCACACCTCATTGCCCATCCTCCCCTTGCCTTTACGTAGGAAAGTTCATTAACTGTTCTCAATATTGAGTCAGATGCATCAGTGCAAGGCTTCGCCTTCTGTGTGCATATGGGCTACTGGCAATAACATCTGGGTTTATTGACCTTAGAAGCAAAGTCCACATCAAGATGAAACAGCAACGTATGCGCACCTTGGGTGCTCCTGCTGCATGGTCACAGCACGGTGTTGTCCCTCATTGCAGACCATACCCTCCTTTGCTGGTAGCAGTATGACTGCACAGGTGCCACTGATAATACTGGCTTCATGTGCTGTTCCATCTTTCATGACAGTATCTTAAACACCCTCATGCCCTTGCTGTCTGTGACTCAGGTGAACAACTCCAAAAAAGAATTTCAGCCAAGAGCTCTTAGCTTGTACTATAAACATTGGTCCTTCTGATGGGAGGGACCCTGGTGTGAGCTGACAAATTAAAGCCAATGAGAACTGCAAATGACATGCACCTCTTTGACAGAGCTACCCATAACAGCTTAGACAATAATGCCCTGATTCTGTGTTACTGGAGGATGCAGAAGTGTTCATTAAAGAACAGAAAAGTGTTTGTGAAGCACGAGAGCCTCCAGCATCTTCTAAATAGGACTAATCAAACAGTTGGGTTTCAGATAAAAGAACATCTAAACAAGTGGTGGATGGATGTTTGTGTTCTCAGCTACTAATGAAAAAAGTTTATTTCTCAACATCTTTGATGCATGTAAATCAAAACTCTATTATTTAAAATCATGCTCATGTGGCAAGAAAATAAGAATCAGGAAAAATCTCTTGGTTAATATTTAAGCATCCAGATACAGCTAGAAAAAGGCACCAAATTCTGAATAAGCATGTAATCACAAATTACTTAGTGTGTATTAGGTATGTAGAATGCTTACGTTTGGCATACTTAAGCTACCTTTGGCATACTTAAGCTAAAGGAGGAAGAATACAGTTTTAACATAAGTAAACAGTACTACTTTGTCACATGAGGTGCTCTCTAATCACGCATAAATGCCAAGTGAGCCTTTTTAATATTTATCTGTTCTTTTACAGAAACTATTCTGGCACCTGCTGATTAGTAATATCTGCAGGATCTACATAATTCATGATTTGATAAATATTTTACTTTTTTCTAATTATATTAATAATTCTTACACAATTAAATTGAAGCTGTATAGTCTGCTATGCACTTTGGCCCTATCATTATGGTAAATTAAAAAAAAAATCCTACTGGGAAGGCTCTGCGGTCTGGAGGTACTCTAGAGGCAGACCTCTGAGCAGTAGCAGTGACACATGCTCAGACACAAGATCCTCAGCGACATGCTCTGGCAGTAACTGACTACATGCTTGATTTGAGGGGTTGGGCGAGGTGGAGGCCACTTTTAAATAACAAACGGGACTGACTTAGTTGTTTCATGTATCAGAGGCTAAGTCCCTAACTGCTCCCAGTGAGCTTACATTCTTCAGCCACAAACTGTCTACTGGTGCCAACACTGCTTAACCTCCTCAGCATCACATGTATCTTAAAATATTTATTCTGACCATGGTCACAGGGCACTGAATCAGCCAAGTGAACTCCTGCCCAAGCCACAAGTCCTCATCCACACATACAGCTTCAAATATTCAGGGTAAACAGATAGCCCACCTCGCTGCCAGCAGAGGACAACTCCACCTCACAAAGATGGGAAAGACATGGAGAAAATCAAGTTCTTAAAATTCCAGTTCACATCAGTTCCTGCTCTCACTCACCAGACTCTACAGTTTTCCTAAATACAAACTTCATGTTTAATTATTTGCACTAGACGAGCTACACATACATATATATGTACGTCTGTGTCTGTATGCTATACGTATATATATGTATATAAAAAGTATGACACTACTTCAGCTCCTCAAATAAAAATCCTCAATATGCATAAATACTAATGGTCCAAACTCTGTAACACATGCCAGTTTTTAGGTCACTGGAAAAAAGCCCACACAGAGCAGAAGGGATTGAAAATTAATGGCGTTGCTGGAGGGAAAGAAAATACAAATAAAGCCAAGAAATGATAATGCTATCAAAACATATAATAGCCTATTAAATGTTTCTTACCAGATTTTATTTATTTATTCCCTCTGACTGAACATTTCAATTTCGTTAAATATACAACATCCCAAAGGAAAATTAAATAGTTTCTCATTTAAAAAAACCAACAACCACAACCTCTTTCAAGTAGCATTCTATTGTGGTTTTTTAAAGGCGGCAGTCACTTATGTGCCAAATAAAGCTAATGCTAGCTTATATAGGAATCATTATCACTTATCCCCTGTTGCATTCATATTAAAACCAAGAACTGCCAGCCTTAGCTGGTAGAGCTTAACTGTTATGTCTAATAGTTGTGATTTGTTGTTTTAGGACTGGAATTTTCCTCTTCCCTCAAGCAGCGATTGAAAGATTATGCCTGGAAAACAACCAGCTGTTACTAGATTCAATGTTTGTTTTCATTCTGGGTTTTTTGGGTGGTACTCATCATGCTTGTAATAACTTTCAACCTGCAGTTAAATACCTACCACTCTGCTCGTGAGCTCCTAATTGGTTCTTTGAACACAGAGGCACTAAACATTATGCCTTTTAAATGCTTAATTTGTAATTAGCTACTGAAATGTTTTCCCCAGGTAGGCACAGTGTGTATGTGTGAACACTGAGTCCCATTTCCCCAGGGAAACCATTCTCACAGCCACACCATCCACTCTCCCTGCCTCTCCTTTTCCCCCTCTTCTCACAGTACTGAGATTTTTGAGACACACAAGATAACACAGTGGATGATTTTACTGGAGTTTAGAAACTAAATGGAAACTTATCTGGGAAAGCCATTTGGCCTGACACTGCCCTACAGGCTGGACTCAGGAGGAGTTTCTGTCAGGCGGTTGCAGCATTCCTGCTGCTGCTCCTATGGGAAGGAGGGAGCTGCTGCAGGTGGTCCCAGTGGCGCCTCTTGCTCCTGAACACAGTCTGGATGCAAGTACCTGAAGCCAGATGGGATTTGTCTTTCGCTCAGGTGTTTCTTTATCACACCTGTATCTTTTCTGTGCTGCAGTGGCAGTAGTCCCCCTCCTCCGTCCCTGAGGCCTGCTGGAGAAAGATACTTCTTCCATTCAGCCCCTTCTGGCCAGATATGTTGCTCCTGTAACACATGGCCACCAGGCTGAGTAGCTATGACCACAGATAACCGCAAAAACCCCTTTGACAAGGTGTTAATTGTGTGTCCTCCCTCATAGGCACCAGCATAGTTCAGACATTAAAATATCAAACAGCTAAAATGAGGCATTGCAGCCCCTGTCCCCTCCCCCCAGCATCCAGCCACTGCACCCAGCGCAGAAGCCAAATACGCCAGGTAAACACAGGGCTGCAGTGCTGCCACAGCCGCCTGCGTCCTCATAGACAGGAGGCAACGGGGTAGGGCAGAAATCAGGCAGTCGCTGCTTGCAGGGTGCTTATTAAACAAAAAAATCAACTCAATGCTAGCACTTTCAGGGCAATGTTCATGATCTCTGTAGGGTGCCATTTTCATCTCTTCTTTGATGTGAGAAGAGTGGAAGTGATGCTGCATTAGAAATAGGAATGAAAGTAGCAGGTTGGGAGTCATTAAGTAAGCTCACTGTCTTAAGAAGGAAATGTTCTTGAGTTTATTCAGTTGCTCATATCACCCAGACATACTAAAGCAAAGTACCTAGGAAGAGAAAGAAGCCTTTTGTGTTTCAGTCTCACTTCACTTTCAGGTATTTCAGTAGCCTTCAGGTTTGACTGACTGAAGCAAGACCTATAGCTTAATTAACCATTGCAGCTTTTATAGGGTGTAATTTGCCTCACATCTAGTTCATTAAAGCCACAGTAGAATCATTCTGACACTCCAGCCACAAGACAAGTTCCCACAGAACATTAGCAGTTCAGCTCTCTGCACCTTAAGACAGAGAATGTTTTTTGAAGAGAGGAGATGAAATAGTGCCAACCATTTACTCCCTGTCAAGGGTGTACCCAGAAAAAAGTTCTAGGGAGAGATGATCAGGAGCAAACAGACACTCTTCAACCTCACTACTCCCTATTCAGCTCAACATATGTCAAGTGTTTGCACTAGGCAAACTAACATTTTAGCTTACCACTGGTCTACCCTGCAAACCTGATATTTATGATGTAATCTTTCTATATCTGGCCTCTGGAGCAGCTGCAGTTAAAGGAAGATGAGTTATTAAAGAGAAAGTCTCCATTTGGTAGCTGTTTTGTAGGTAGAAGTCTTCTGAGACACTCCTATTACCTGAAATATTCACAAAATATTTTTACTCTACTGGGACTTTGAGGCAATCTGAAATAAGATACTTTTCCCTCTGTCTTACAAGTGCTTGAAAGTCACAGACTTTATCAAGGTGTAGGCTTCCACGTGGATCGTGACATTCCCAGATGCAGACTTCCCAAATGAACATTCTGACCATGGCTGGAAAAGTAACTCCTGTCTGAGGCCACCACTCTCACCTTCTTCTCCTGTATCCTCCTCCTCTTCTTTCTTCTTTTTCTACCTCTTCTTCAGTATATTTTTCACTTTTCTTCCCCCACCCTCACTTCTCCATCTTCTGTCTTCTTTGGGTTATTTCTTCCCCTTACTTCACTTATCATTAGAAGAAATTTCCAGTTCTCTTCTCTGAAAAGAACTAATTTTCAGCAATGATGCCCACTGGCCTTTGCAGTCAGTGGACTTGTCTTTGAACTAATCCATTTTTTCCTTAGTGCTGACCAGCAGAACTCAGGGAACCTCACTTTTTTGAGGTATATTGGCAAACACAACTCCCCACTACTTGCTCTCCAGGCACATGCAAATTTGCTCTGCCAATGCCCTGAGCAAAATGCAACTTGTATGGCCCTGGCGTAGCTGAGCTAGGAAACTATGAAGCCAGTTAAAAACCAAATCAACCAACCAAACAAAACCCAAATTCTACCAAAAACCCCTCAAACAAACCCAAAGCTAATAATGCCAAGCTACTAAGCCTAGTAAGATCTATTTGTCTATCACAGTGCTAGCATGCCCAGTTTTCAGTGCATCTGGAGCCTGGTCAGAGTAAACAAATCTGCACTCAGAGCACTGACAGAAGGAGTTTGTATCTGCCTGCAGAAGATAATACAGGAAGAAGCTTATGTAATTGGTAATAACCATGCTGAATCTCAACAGGGGCCTCAAAAGGCTATAGGGAGCTTAGAGGATTGATGGCATATTAACAGGTCTTTTAAAAGTTGTTGTGTTGTGTGTGTGGTTCCCCTCTCGCCCCCTCCCCAAAAAAGTAATGTTTTTTCGCAGCAGAGGCTTATGTCCCAAGAAATCTCTAACCATTAGCAAAGGCTGCTGCATAACAATGCCTATATCCTTTCTCAAAAAAACCCCACCTTGATTAGTCTAGCCCAAAGTGAAAAACCTGTCAGCTTCAATATCACACAATACCTGCTCTAGTAAGACTTAAATCACTTCTAGGAACTTGATGAGATGTTTCTGTGTTAACCTGGCCCAACTCCACACTGAGTTTCACAGCTGAAACTTCTCTGAGGTGACACCCTCATTATCAAGAACATAATTTGGACAAGTATTTTTAAAGCAGAAGGACTTCCCACGCACAAAGGGCCCTGCTAACATTTTCCATCACCTTGAATGTTTAAACAATTTTTGAGCACATTCTGTCCGTGGTATCAAAGCACACAACATTACATACTGCATTATGACACAGTAAATACAAAAGAGACATGACAATTATTTGGACAATTGAGAGTATGAATAAAAAGTGATTGCTGCACAGCTTCTAGCTTCTGAGAAGCAAGCCTCTGTCTTGTAGGGTTTATAGCTCCATGAACCTAATGGCCTCAGCACAAAAATTTCTGAGAAAAAAAAACAAGTCTGTACTCAAAGTCAAAGCTCCAGGGCATACATCAAGTTTTCAAATACTCAGGAGTTTTGCTGAATCAACATTCAGCATGAACTCTGTTCAGCGGCAAGTAAACTTTGGTCTCAAAACTCTGTTCAGGGCAGTAACCAGAACTGAAACAAATTCTAGAGGAAGGAATAGTGCTGTTAACTCTATTAAGTCCTTAAGTGCTCAGAAATTGGTGAAATAATCTGCCACTCTTTCTTAAAGTAAGTGCCCAATCATTAGCAAATGTAAACAAAGCTGTATATTACAGTTATGGCAATACAGGCTTCTAATAGTTAATAAAATTTGTTAATTATTAATAAAACTATAACCATTAATGCATTTACCTACTTGATGCATGTATGGTAGTATGGTAAAACAAATTTAAAGATTAATGAATCAAGTCTATGTACAAATCAGACCATTCACACACCTCCCATCTTTCACTTTTAATTGAGGTGAGAGAAACAATGACCTGAAACAAAGATGCAGAGAGCAGTGGCCACCAGCAGTGAGAAAACACACACAGTGCTTCAAAGAGGATCATCTTTTGAATAAGTTGAAGGAAACTATTTTAAAAAGTCATTCTTCTACAGTGAGTTGTAGTATTGAGAAATTACAAAAGCAATATGCAATACATGGAATGAAGGGAATATAAAAATATAAGAAGCTTTCAAGATTTGTCTGTGTGTGTACAAATGAAGTTCAAAAATGTTAACAACTTGGTTATACCTCAAAAGGTGGATGGAGCCTTAGGCTGAGGTGCAGACATACACTGGAAGAGACTAGGAAGCCAGTAGCGCTGTTAATCCAAGATTGATTCCTCAAGCATAACCTTCCAAAAAATACCATTTGTTTGTCTTTTTAGGAATTGTAACTTTCATGAAAATACAGGATAATTCAGATTTTCTGTCATCATAAAGCCTTCTATTTCCTTCTCTCCTGAAAAGAAAATAACAGTCATTGAAAGGAGCTGTTTCTAATCACTTCAATCAGTAACAGGTCACAGTTTTTTGATGAAAAATTATTTTCAAGTACCAGTTACAAAAGCATGCCTCCAGTACCAGGCCTTTAATACTATTATAATTAGAAGTCTTGGTATACCACCACAGGACCAAGCTCAAGAGTGGCA
>WEIS01091791.1:0-12281 GCA_013389965.1 Todus mexicanus
CCAGTTTGTTACAGAGAAGGCTACAGACAGAGCATGTTATACTGAGGAGAATCACCATCGCAGTACAAATCGACATATACCTGTCCTCCTGTCTGCCTCTAGAAATAGTTAAAGGTGACTACTACTGCTGCAGACAAGGTACTACTCACACTTTTGAACTATGTTGTTTTCCATATCAACCAAGACCCTCTGTGAGACTTCTGTTATTATGTATCAATGTCAAATCAGGCTCCATAGCCATTAGTTAACTCATAAACTATAAAATTATATGTTTTGATTGAAAAGTGATAGCCATCATCATTTTGCTAATGGCAGTCTTCTCATTTCATTCCCGCAATAGAATAATGATGAACAATTTACTGCTTTTGAATACACTTGGTGATAGCATGGGGTCTATATTTATTGTACTCATTATCATTGAGGAAACCTAATCAACTCCTCCTATATAAGCAAAGTACAAAAGTTCATAATTCCATTATTAAACAATATTGAAACAAATAGGTATGATGGATGTAGGGCATAAAGATATGCTTACCTGACCACATCTGGCCTCATGCCTAGACTGCTGAGGACAGTAAGTGGTACTAAGGTGTCATTGCGGTCAAAACTTGGCATGCTAAGGAAATATCTGCTTTCTCTTGTCACCTATTTCTTATATAGGTCATATGCCTTGTTTTATTGCTGAACCTGCACTGCCCTGTGTATCTGTCATGCCAAGAAGCAGCAAGATGCTCAGCCACCTCCAGTAACACTTTCAGGAAACCTGTGCTGGTTTCTTCTGATTGCATTTTGGCATCTCTTGAACAAAAGGCTTTTCTGAGGGGAACTAGTCAAACACAAAATAAAGGGAATTAACAAGTGCTAAAATAGCTGCTTTGGGAAAAATGACACTTGGGCTTCCTGTGACAGGTGGTTCACACAAGGCATGTTTGGGGCTTCCCTGGACAAAAGATATACTAGGAAAATGCAGACAGATTTCCACCTCACATACTGCGTATCCATACCCCTGAAACATGGCTACCTCTTCCATTCTCCCACAGGAAAAACAGTATTAATTTAGAATGAATGATCAGAGGACCAGAGATGCAGTCTGAAAGAGGCATCAAATCAAACTGATAGAGAAAATGCATCTTTAAGTATAAGGTGAGAGGAATGGAAGGAACCTTATATTTCCTGTTCTGATTTCTTCTATAATATAGTTCTAAAAATTTAACCAGATTATATCTGCATTAAGTCTAACAACTTGCGTATGAAAATTCTCCTTCATAAGTACACACTAAAGTGTTCACTCGTGCATCCCTTTTCTGCAGCTCAGATTTTTTTCGTCAGATTTATTGTCCACTGGCTCTTGAAAGGAACAATTTAAAGTCCCCTAATAGTACTTTAATTTTGAGAAAATGTAGAGAAACTGCTTTAAGTCCTGAACTATTACTCATGCTAACCATTACATACCAGTAAAGGCAAAAAAACCTGTGTATTAGTGTTGAGTCATAGCCTTTGACATCAAGATTTATCTGGTAAGCCTACATCCTGAAGCACTGTCCTGGAATGAGATGCCTTGTTGAAATGTCAGTGTTTTGCTCAGGTAATACATTTGTAGCTTTAACCATGTACACTGTTTATGATTTTTTTTCAAGAATTCAGAATGTTTGTTTTATATGAAAAAAATGTCACACACACATGAAATGGAGGTAGAAAGGAAATCAGAATCTTCTCAGTCAAAAACCAAGAGAGGTGAATTTTAAGCAGTGCTACAGACACTTTGCTTTGTTTAAAGGACATAGAATAGAACCATAGAATAAATAAGGGTGGAAAAGACCTCTGAGATCATCGAATGCAGCCTATGACCTAACACCACCACCCAGCTAAACCATGCCACTAAGTGTGGCATCCAGTCTTTTCTTAAACACCGCCAGGGACGGCGACTCCACCACCTCCCTGGGCAGTCCATTCCTATGCTTTATAACCCATTCTGTGAGGAAGTGCTTCCGAACATCCAACCTGAACCTCCCCTGACACAGCTTCAGGCCGTGCCCTCTTGTCCTGCCGCAAACTGCCTGAGAGAAGAGCCCATCCCCCTCCTGTCTACAACTTCCCTTCAGGGAGTTATAGAGAGTGATAAGGTCTTCCCTGAGCCTCCTCTTCTCCAGGCTGAACAGCCCCAGCTCCCTCAGCCTCTCCTCATAAGATTTTCCCTCCAGTCCCTTCACCAGTCTGGTCGCTCTCCTCTGGACCCGTTCCAGCACCTCAATGTCGTTCTTGAAGTGAGGGGCCCAGAACTGCACCCAGTGCTCGAGGTGAGGCCTCACCAGTGCTGAGTACAGGGGCAGAATTACATCCCTAGTCCTGCTGGCCACACTATTCCTGATACAGGCCAAGATGCTGTTGGCTTTCCGTGCCCCCTGGGCACAGCTGGCTCATGTTCAGCCGGCTGTCAACCAGCACTCCCAGGTCCCTCTCTGCCAGGCCACTCTCCAGCCACTCATCCCCCAGTCTGTAGCGATACATGGAGTTGTTGCGGCCAAAGTGTAGCACCCTGTGTTTGGCCTTGTTGAATCTTATACCATACTCTGTTTCTATGCCAGTTCAATTTCAACAGAAGGATTGTAAAAATATGTTGATAATTAGATATTTTTAACTTGAGTACCATTGTGCTGATTCCATTAAGTTATCTCTGATTTTCCCTTACCACAAAGCATAGGATAATTGATGTCTTCTATTAAATGAGATGTTTTATTTTTATTGAAGCGAAGCTTCTTTCTGCTCAAGGATTACAACGAGATTTATCCTCAATGGTATTCCACTGAACTCAGCAGATAAAATCAAATAGAGTATGACCATCTTGCATCTTTGAAAAGCTAATTTTATTTTTTTAAAGTGAAGTTAACAGCAGTCTTATTCACTGTTTTTATTTTACTGAATTATCTTTTCCCTCCCTTGTGTTTTGTACTTTTTGTGTCTTCTTAAACTGGTATACTTAAGGGAGGAGGTAGCAGAGCTGGGCCTGGGAAGAAGGGAGGGGTGAGGGGAAGGTGTATTTAAGATCAAATTCTGTTTATCACTTTTCTACTCTGATTCAACTGGTGAATTGGTGGTGGTTTTGTTTAAATTAAATTGATTTTGTGTCCATGACCATAATTGTTTTGACCCTCAAGCCTTTTGTTGTATGTTCTCCTCCCCATCCCACAGAAGTTGGGTAGGAGTGAGCAAGCATAGTGCTTTGCTGCCAACTGGATTACCTCAAACCACAACAGTTTACACAACAGGTATCACAAAATATCCCTCTATGGAAGGTCCTGTAGAGTGCTTGGACATTGAGAAAAGCTACTAATGCAAATATGGAACAGAGCCACAGACAGTTCTAGAAATTGTGGGAAAATCAGTATTCAAATGTCCCTGCCTATGTGCATCCAGCCTGTTTTGTTTGTTTCTGTTCATCTCACTCTTGCCATACCTCCTGAGATATCAGAAGCAGTCACACATATGTGGCAACCAGGAGGAACCATCGATAGCATTTTCCTCATCATCTAAACAGAATTTAGAGCTGCTATTTCAGGTAAGGGTAATGGACATAAAGCACCACCATAATATTCACAACGCCTGGGACATGTTTGACATGAAATAAAGATGAGAGAAAACAAAACAAAACCAAACCCAAACAAACAGGACTGAACAAACATAAAACCCCCAACAAACCAAACCAACAAACACAGGGAAGTGTTGAGGGGTTTTGTATTATTTTCAGGGTACTATAGTTTTATCTGTGAAGAAGATTGGTCTCATGCCACCAGACCTGACTATCCATGGGCTATGTATTTAAACAGGAGGAAAGAAAGGTCAGCATCAAGGTAACATTCTGCCAAGCCACCAAAACTTTTGAAACTTCTTACAAGACTACAGGAAAAAAGAACAATGTACAAACATGCCTGTGAGGTTTAAATTAAATTACCACAGTGTAACCACAGTGCGTGTAGCTACATATTTGTGTGATAGCTTTGGTACCATATCTATAAATCCTCACAAATCCATTTTTGTGGGGGCAAAGGCCATTCACAAAGCAGAATTTTGTGCTATGTTACAAAAAATTCATGTTATATTGCCATAGAAGTTTCAGGTCTCAGTTTTGCTTTTTTGCTTTAAATTAAGTTTAGACTGAAAACTCTGGTATTCTCTAGCAGTGAGATATACAATAGCACCTGAGTTACTCCTTGGCTACACCAGCACAGCCAAGAGCATAGTTTATTCACTGGCTGTAGTTTCAATTAACAACCAAAATGCTAAACTTCAGCTCTGACTCTGGCAAGGTCTCACCTTTTTAAAGCATTAAATGATGAGGATTTCCTTCAGAATCAACGTGAGGCACAGAAAAATTATTTCCTCAGACATTAGTCTTGTACCACATGAACTCATTTTTTTGCATAAAGTGAAGTCAGAAAAGATGCTCTACAAATAAAGCTAAAAAAAGTCCTGCTAATTATGGGTATTCAGTCTATGGAATAAGACTTGAACTCCAAAATGCAAAAAGTGTATAGTATTTTTATACTATTAGATTATTGACTGACTGATTGATTTTACTAGAAGAGGTGGCGGGGAATCTCCATCCTTACATATACTTAAACCAACTAGACGTGTTACTTAGCAACCTGATCTATATGGACCTGCTTTGAGCAGGTTGCTGCACTAGGTAGCATCTAGAGGCCCCATCAAATCTAAATAATCCTGTGATTCTTTATTTTGCCCTACAGAGGAAGTGCTATTAGTCTGTTCTGTTTGCCATTGTAGTCATAGTCTGTGTAGTCTCCAAGGGCAACACTATGTGCTGGCAGAAGCTATATATACTTAATCTCAAGAACAATCTTCTAGAGCAAAAATTTTAGATATAGCAAGTTATCAAGGTGTAGTAGACGTCATAACTAGTAAAAGAGTTTGAGAAGGGGAGATTGGAGAGTGTCAAAGAAATCATAAGGGAGAGCAGCATGTTCCAGTAAATGTATTATGAAATGAACATCCAAATTTTTCTGGACTTCTCCCAAGATGGAATGAAATAAAAAAATTCTAAAGTCTATCTTTTCTCATCTTGAACCTAAATACATCAGTTTGTAAATACTATTCGTATCTGTCATGATTATGGATTCAACATCTACGTTCAGAACAGGTAGTAGTATCTTGTTTAGTGAATTTTTGAAATACATAATTTAAATCACAATATTCAACATACTTGAAGCTGTTCAGTTATCTATTTTGTAGTGCTTTCACTGAATGCAATGTACTTGATTTCCTGTGATTCCACATTTATCTTATATATGGCATAAATTTATTGAGAATCAGGTGTTTTGTTATGAATTTGAAACACAGAGAAAAATACTTATGGAGGAGCAGCTGAGGGAGCTGGGGTCGTTCAGTCTGGAAAAAAGGAGGTTCAGGGAAGACCATATCACTCTTTCCCAGTACCTGAAAGGAAGCTGTAACCAGGTGGCTGTTGGTCTCTTTTCCAAATAACAAGTGATAGGACAAGAGGAAATGGCCTTCACCAAAAGGGTTGTCAAGCACTGGAACAGGCTGCCCAGTGAAGTTGTTGAGTCACCATTCCTGGAGGTATTTAAAAGATATGTAGGTGTGGTGCTGAGGGACATGTTTTATTGGTGGACTTGGCAATGCTGGGTTAACAGTTGGACTCAATGATCTTAAAGGTCTTTTCCAACCTAAATGATTCTGTGATTCTATACTGGCAAGTTCAACTGAAATATTTTGACATAAACCATGTCAAATGTTTCTGAAAACCTTAATGAAAATAAATAATATTTTTATCATAATTATTCACTTATTATTTCATTGACTATTTCTTGAAAGTATTCAACATTTTTGAGTATGGAAATGTAATAGCTCTTGTCCTGAGAAATTTGAAGCTATTCAAAACCAAACCAAATACTCATTTTATTAGGAAATTTATAGTGATTTCAACCTACTAATCTCAAGTAACTCTCCCTACATCAATTAAATTAAATGAGAACAGGTTAATGAACCTTTGATGTGCAGTTCTGAGATTACACAAATGATCTAACAGGCCAATGATGTCAATGCTGAACTCTCATGTTACAAAGATGCTCAGTTGAAGTCTGGTAGATTTAGCCCAGCTATTGGTTGCATAAATGTTCACACAGGGAGACTGAGCTTCAGATGGTCGCATGTACAGGAAAAAAAAAAAAAAAAGAGGGAAAGGAAAATGTAACCAGACTGTTTCTATGATGAAAGTGATATGTAATATATGGTTTCCTTATGCTGCTCATTATTTTTCAGCTGAAAAGATTGCTGTTCATTTTGAAGCCCCTACTTATTTTTCTTTGTGAGGTCCTTCCCTTTGTAAAATTCACCTTTGTAAAATCCTCAAAATGTGAACCAAATCTATTCATAATATCCAGTGTCAATGCATTTTAAATTAGAAGGGAGTCTGTATACTCTCTCTTCTCCTGTAATGTGAGAAAAGTTCCTTGCTGCAATTCATGTCCATCTCATCTCTGCAACAGATGTGTTTTATATGGATTACAAATCCAAACCTTAGAGAAGCTAAAAATATTGTAAAAACCTAATGGAATCCCACAGTCTTGAGAGAAGTGAGTTATTCTGATGGCTGATCAGTAGGCTTACTGAGTATGCAACTGGGGTTTAGTTCTTGTTTTGCGTTTTTTCTGTATCATTCATCTCCAACAGTGGATGTCTGCCTGTGAACACAGCAGAGAATCTGCAACACTACCAAAAGGACACCGTAACCACAAAGGCATTGACAGAGTCAAAGTGCGTAACTACACAGATCAAGGCGATGCCTGCTATTTGGAAAAAAGTTTGCCAGAATAGCACCAGGTAATTCCCATTTAAATGAGTTTCCAAGCAGCAGCAAAAATCATATAAGTTACACAAAGAGGATAGAAGGAGCAGCTCTGGCCAAAAGGAAATGGTTATCTGAACAAGAAAAAAGATGTGGTAGAAGGGTCATCAGTGACCAAGCTGCACAGGTATGTTTGTGCTCAGACTACCAGGTTACTGATATTGAAATTCTCACTGAGAGTTTTAGAAACTGAAAGAAATCAAGAAGCTGCAATCTTGTGGTATCGCAAAAGAAACTACAAAATCAAACTTTCAATTGATATTTCCAAGGAAGTCCCTACTGCAAAAAAAGAATAAATGTATATCCTGCCATGCAGCAGCAGAAGTCTACTACAGAGATCTCTGACCTGTGAATACAGCAGTGGCAAAAGTGAAAGAAGGCTCAGACATGCTAAGTTTACTTTAAAAAAACCCACACCTTACATTTGCAATATCAAGATGTTGCATTTTGGTTTAACACATATCAGAAGAAAGTTTAAAACAAGTATAGTCACAACTTGGGGCAAGGAGAGTTGCAGAGGGCAAGAGTGACTTCTCCTTACATTCAACAGTAAAAAGCTAGGAAGGGAGTAACTAAAGCACTGGATTTCCTGTCTCTTACTGGCTTTATTAACAGCCAGACAACGCATTTTTCACACACAACAGTATAAAATACTGTTCTGTAATACTTAAATATTAATTGTTACTATGAATGGGATAACTACGTAAAGCAGCAGCATTTGAAAAATATTTGCTCCCTGATTTTTCACTCTTCATATAAATATTGCCTGAGCAATTTTTACTTCAACACTTACTTACTGTAACTGCTGTTTTCATCCTAACTTTGTGAAGCACCAAAAGCTCACTAAGCACACCAACCTTTTTTCCCCATACCAATCAAAAATTAATAAAACTATGCCAAAGGCAACTGCTTTTTAACTTCCATCCAGTTTCTCATTACCATTCTCCTTCTTGTCTCCTCCTTCACTGAAATGCTTGGATCAGAGATTTGCTCCAAGGCTTACTTCATAGGTAACAGGCACTTGTTCATTTTAATGACAATCACTCTCTCAAAATGAATAGAGGAAAGGCTTTAGTCTTTTAGTCAAATAAGGGTCCAAGTATTATGAAAATAAATCTCATGCAAAGTATTCCATGCTGGGCATGTAATGAACTTGAGAACAGCAATTGTTTTCAGTCCTGCCTGCAATTTCTGCTGGCCATCTATTGGAAGTTTTGCTAGTCAGGGGGCACATGGTCATCTAGTGAAACAATGAAGAAGAAAATCCAGAAGTGCTAGGTCCGAATGAGGCCAAGCCCAACATTTTTTGGCATTTGTCATGAAACTGGAGCTTCTTGGGCTTGTAGCGAAATCAATGCCTCAGTGAAATCAACATCCCTGTCAGTTCTACTTTCAGTAGCTATTCCAAATTCTTCAGGCTCTGAAGACATCCCAGATTTCACAGACTCTCGCCTGTGACAGACCCTCCTGGCTCAGTTATCAGAGCTCCGGTTTTGCCTCATCAGATAGTATCTCATCAAAGATCAAATTTATACTAGTTTTACATTCGCAGTGCATCTATTGCCCTCTCAACATTTTCAATTTGTATTTGTCTCAGTCAATATTTGTATTTGCATCAGGCAGAGGAATTAAGGAAAGAAAATACTTACTTTTAACATTTACCACCAACTAGGATCTATAGTGACACTAAATGCTAGTTTAACAGCATCAAACGCATGTAAAATGCCACTGAATATTCTTTTTCTGCGGTTACAGGTTATTGTTATGCTAACAATGACCTTTCATGGATTAGTATCAAATTAGTTTAGTGTTCTGGGAGCTGAATCACCATTTGAGATTCAGGATCTAACAGCAAAAAGATAGAAGTCAAATAGTCCTGAGCTTCTGTCCTGGATTAACTTCAAGAAGTCAAATGAGCTTCCCGTTTTCATCCAAGAAAATGTTGCAGCTAAGACTATCTGGCAGTTTCATCTAACACAGCTTTACCTAGGGAACTAGCCAGGATTTTGGTGGGTTTTGTTGTTACAAAAGTGGATATTCACATATCCCTTGGCCTGATTTTGCAGACTGAGATCTACCTTGAGGCTTTTGTCATGGACGTGCCAGTGATCCGTGCCAGGTTCTCACTGCCCGAGCCAAAATCCGTGTCTGAACACTAAGTCCCTGCCCTGTCCTCAGCCGGGCACACAGACCTGGCTTACACCCTTCCTTGGAGCTGACTTTCTTGGCAGCTCAGGAACAATAACAAACAAACAAAGCCAAAGATTCACAGCTGTCCCAAAGATTCTCCTCAAGGTCTCTTCTTTCCCCCACTGCCTTCTTCACTTTGCCTAGAGAGCTACTAAATTTTTTATTCTCCTTCACAAGACAGTTGGCAAGTAATTTTTGAAACAATTCACTGAAATAAAACCCCAACTATTTGATAAAAGATTTGTAAACAACACACCTGCTGATGTATTAAGAACAAATAAGAGGAAGTGGAAGGAAAGCAAAGTGGAATAGATGGTCTGTATTTTGTGTATTTTATAACCAAACAGGTTACCAAATGAGATTTTGGGAGCATCTAAAAGAAGAGGTATAGATACATTTTTATGTGCACATCTAGCTCTACAAATCTACAGGCTTCCCTGTGCTCTGGTCAAATGAACTTGGCAACTGAGCCTGCATTTCAACATAATATTAGAATACCTCAAAACAAACATCCCACCAGAAGACAAGACAGGCAGGTCCTCCTGCCATCACTTTTAAATGTACACTGTATTTGATTTTCTTCTCTTTTTTTGTAAATACTGAAAATATTCATTTTTTTTCTTGTACTACCTTCTTGAGGTGGTCCTTTCATCTTCCATTATGAAGTTCCCTCCCAAAGCCACTTAATTCCAATCAGCTTCCAACCTAATGTAAAAGGGAACATACACCAGTTCTACACCAGAAGTGCCAGCAATCTTAACTGCTACATGTGCCCTGCTGCTCAGTCTTTAGCTTCAAAATCTACTCTTGCCCTGCACAACTAGTTTTCAAATGCAACATGGAATTTTTGTCTATATTTTCTTTTTATGGAAGAAGTTGATTGACATACTACACAGTATGTCCAATCAGTTGAAAAAAAAATTAGTCAGGGGAAAAGCTTTAAAACAAGTGACCACGCGTGCTACTGAGAACCTCTTCCAACCTGCCGCTGGCCACACCACCAAATCTTGCAATTAAGGTCATCAAAGTGTGACTTTGCATACACAGTGGGTCAGACACCGACCAGAGCAGCAACGCTGCCATTTTATTAGCAGAAATTCTCTTTTCAGTACCCACTGCACATTATAAAATTATTTAGGTTGGAATGTCCTTTAGCTTCACTGTAAACAACCCTGAATATCAAGTGTAAGTTCATTACTAGTTTCATTTTGTGTTACTTATAGCTCAGGGACAAAGATTATCAAGAAATAGAATGCATAACCTTGCCTTTGTCATATCATTATAGCTGATTCTCTCAGCTTCAGGTCCAGTCCTAAAGTCCTACACCTTATATTTCTCCTTGTCAAGGTACTTCCAAAGATCCAGAGCCAGTTAGCAGAGAAGAGACATAAAGTCCAAAGCAAATTGCAGGCTATTGTTATCTGATCCCTCTGATGGCTTAAATATAATCCCTACAGAATGGACATCACTGTTCGATGTCACAGCATCATCCCTTTATTCACACTGATCTTCTGTTTATTTTCAGTGGGTTTCAGAAGTTTATATTGTGTGTACTTGGTCAAAAGTATCAGGCTGCGTGTACACTCAAATGTTACTACATTCGCTGCTGGAAGATCCTGCAGCTGGCATGTTTGGCAAGCACTTGTTGAAATTTTTCCCTGTTAACCCTCCTAAATAGTCTTCATTAACCTGCTCTTTTTAAAATCCACTTCTAATTCCACCTTCATAGAATCACAATACCAGGTTAGAAGGGACCTCAAGGATCATCAAGTCCAACCCTTTAAGGTAAAGAAACACAGTTTAAATGAAATGGCCAGGCACCTTATCCCACCCTCAATAGCTGATGAATCATTGAGGCACTTGCCCCACTGTGCTCTCGTTCCATTTCTCCAGCTGCATGTTTGTTTCTCAGCAGCAAGGCCAGGCAGGACACTACGTCTCCCAGAGGACAACCCCATCCTGCAGATGATGACAGGTGTTTATGGCAGTGCAGTCCTATGGGAGTACAGAAGGGAATCGCAAGACAATATGGAGAAAGGGTGTTGGTCCTTTTTCAAGCCTGCACAAGAAATAACTCAAGAAATGACACCCAAGGAAGGGGAGAAAATAAGATGAGAGTCTCTCAGCAACCTCACTGTGCAGCATCAGAATGTGCGAAGCAGAGTGTGGGATTTCCCAAGGCTGAACCAGAGCTGTTGGAGCTGACCTAGCAGCCTCCTGTCCATAAAACTGGAAATATAGTTGTTGAGAAGCTTGGAAAGTAAGAGGTGTCTGGTGGGCAGTCTTTTGCATGCCCAGAGTCTGGCAGGGTGCACAACTGGAAATGGGGTTGCTTCTTTGTCTTCTAGCCTACCCTTTTAATATTTCTTGCTTAGAGCTTAATTGCTCCTTTTTCCTTCCTGATTTCCATTTTTCCCCCATTTCTCTGGTCTTTACCCTTTGTTTACTAAGTTTCTATAATTTTTTAACATTGAAAAAAAAATACTGTGTAATCTTTCTCAGACTTTTCGGGTAAACTCTGTTCAGCATTCCTCATCTTCCTTGCAGTCACATTAGAGAAGATCCCATCCTTTGCTTTTTCAATGGTATTTTTCCTAAAACACACCACTCAGTAATGTAGAAATGAAAGCAAACTTGAAAGGACAAGGAAACAAATATATGAGTTTCGAAATTCTCAATCACTGCTTGCATTTTAGTGTTTCATGATCTGCAATATCACTCATGGTATTTTTCAATGTTATGTGCAATCAAGGTGACCTTTTCACTTCTCAGAAAAAAACCTAAATAATTAATTATCTGTCTGCTGCTAACGTCAATAAACATAGTCATCATTTCTTGAGCTTTTTGACAGCAGTGGGGAAAAAAGCAACATATTTAGGTCTCATGAGCTTCAGTTGCTGAAACTGGCCTTCTTTGGATTTACAATGCTCTCTTGTGGCCAGATCAGGCATCTACAATACAATAACCTGCTACCCTAAGAATATCCTTAGTCTTTTTGGCCCCTACGGCCATTCTCAAATTGCCACGAAATGTTACCGGCAAAATCTGCCAAAACAGATGTTTTAGAGACATCGGTTCTCTTGTTGTTGTTATTTTTTGCTAGTCACCTTACCTGAGTTGTCCATCTATCAAAACCACCCTGGAAGTACCTAACTATATGAAAACTGTGTAGGAAAAAAAAAAAAAAAAAAAAAAAAAAAAAAATAAG
>WEIS01091794.1:0-14516 GCA_013389965.1 Todus mexicanus
TATGTGGCTGGCTTTCCTGTCATTTCTTACATAGATGCTCTGAAGTCTCTGAGCGACATTTACCAAGCTGTACATGAAAGCGTCATGCATATACCGTTAATTCTAAGAGGAGATGTGTCATTGCACTTTAAAAAACCACTTTTGTCATAACTTACATCTAAATATTTTGCATTTTCAGTAAGTGATGATACAGAAGTAGAATAAAAGCTGATGATGCCTAATATCTGAGCTTGCAGAATGTTTGAAGAAGTTATCTTTGCTTGAAAGAAGGAAAGAACCTGCCAATCCATAAAGGCAGCCATGGTCTGGAGTGGTGAAGAGTAGTTTATCTCTATATCTACCTATATCAAGGAAAGATCCCTTTTAGTGTTGTTCTGGGAGGAAAGCTGGTTAGGGAGACTGGTTTATTGACTGATTACTTTTCCTAACCTGGGCTATTTCTGTGTTTGCATTATAGACCCAGAAACTTATAGCTGGGAGAGATGAGTGCAGTTTCCTAGTTCAGCGGTTCTGCACACAGGAAAAGTGTTCAAGAACTGAGGACAACTGCCACTGAACGTGTGGCACTCATCCCTGCCCTTGCAGGTGCCTCCTGAAAGAGGAGCAGCTTCACCTCAATTATCACACTGGCTGTGATTCCACAGGGACATGCTAATGATGATCAGCAAGGAAATCAAAAGAGTTGGATTCACTGTTCCTGAGAATAAGGAAGGCCATAAGATGGAAAGATGGAAAATAAGGGCCAGTAGCTTTAAGTGTAAACCAATTAAAGAATTTTAGACATAGTTTAAAACCATTTGACAAATTGTTTTGGTTTAAAAACAGAAAGGCGGCCACTGTGCTTCATTATCTTTCACAAGCCAAGCTGTCTGGCCATGTTCCCTTCACACAATACCTCTCAAATCCGTACTATTGTTATTTTCTTATGAAAAAAAAATTACAGTTACCAGAACATTAAAAAAATATTAGTTACTACCGCTGACAAAAAAAAGGTGATGTTTAAAATGATTTATTAATCCATATGTGCTGAACTGTGACTAGAAAATGTGTTAATGTGAGTTAACTAACCATTTATTATCTCAGTCTGTGTATGTCCAACAGGAATTAACAAAAAAGAAAGACGGAAGCTTGAGATATTACAAAAAAACCCAAGAGATGCTGATGGATATAGTGGTCCCAAAGAGGTCACCATTGCCCACACTGGCTATATGTGGTTTAAGCTTCCTTTTACATTGGGGTTGTGGGGAAGGAGAGGGTCTGTGATCTACTGTGTAATTTAACATCAAGCAAAGTGTAGCCTACTTTTGAGACCAGAACCTCACAGTCGTAATAACCACGTTGTTCATTTAACATGTACTGGCTTACTGAGTAAAGTAAATTAAAGACTGAGGTGGCAACGATGATAAGCAGTCAATTTGTTTGTTCAGTAGGGAGCTGAAACGTGCCGGCTCACTCTTTGATCAAGTTAAATTGCGAGGTTTCAAAGTACACACAGGAAATGCTCCAACAGATAAACTTTGTCCCTGGAGGTTCATCCTAGCCACTTTTCAGCCTTCTGCACTCTGTTATCTGTTTCAGCAATTCTGTAACTTTAAACTCAGAGAATCCATGGAGAAAAGTGACAGTGATAAAGGTCAAGAGTTGAATTCTAGGGTGATGGACAACATGAAGTCTTGGCCTTAAAAGACAGGTTATTGGGCAGTTGTTTACATAAAGAAGAAAAGGGGAAAGAAATGAAAATTGAGATGGGTTTAGAAAACATTTGCTTTAAAGTCAGTTATGGTGGTGAATCATTACTGCAAAGCATAGTGCTGTGGAGATCAGTACTATGAAGCCTGGCTCCTGAAAGACCTGAGCCTCAGACTCAGCTGACTTCACATCAAAGCAGCAACAAGCTTTACCTGAAATGCTCCCCATGGACAGACGTTTATAAATAAACATTTTCTAGCAAGTGGGTTCTTCACTGTCAGAAATGGTGCCTGTTCGCACTGCAGCCTACCCCTCTGTGAGAGCACAATCTGGTAGGTTACTTTTGCAAAGCTTATAGGAACTTTATTTTCTTTGAGAGATCAATTGGTTGAAATTTGTCAATAGTTTCAAAAGATTTTGGGGGCGTGGAAGTGACGGAGATATGAGCATACGCAGTAGGATTGCATAAACCCCTTTTCTGCAGGAATCAAGATAAAAAGTTGCAGCAACATAACAATAAATAACTAAGCAGGCATGATTCCTACAAAATACCAGTAGCCAGCCAAAATTTTATTTCTGCTGACGGTAAAAGGAAAGAGGAGAGCTGTCATTTTCCTTAGTGTTTAGGTATTCTAGCTTGTGGTATCTACTTCTTGAGAAGTGTGAGGACATTTCACATATAAAAACATTTCTTTTTTTCTCTGAAATAAGGAACACAGCATCTTCTTATCCTATTGAGGGAATAATAATATCTCCTGAAATTGGCAAAGGAAATAGTTTTTTTGTTGTTGTTGCTAATCATTCATTTAATAGCACCAATGCAGATTTATCCATGGAACTCAATGCTACTAATGCTGACTTTTGTCCATCATACGTACTGTTAAAAGCTGACAGGTTATTTCACTGTTACACATATCAATGTAAACACAGCTACATAGATCAGAGAGGTACATACATCTGTATGATGAAAGAGTCTCCGTGGCCATAATAATTCAGTGTCCCAGACTGAGTCTAGAGGGGAGCTGGCAAAATCACACACTAGTTACTAAATCTGAACTAAGTACCAGCACAGTTTAGTATGCAGTAGTTCATATGTAATTCAGAAGCTAACATATAAAATCTCTTGCAAGATTACATTACTGAGGTGGGGTTTTAATATACTTGAAAAAAAAGATGTTATTTATTTTAAAAATAATCTAGTGTTCTAAGAATAGTAAAGGCAGTAATTTTTGCAGTATTGAAGAATATAATCACTTCTTATTTTATTGATGGCCTACAGCACCATAGAAACAGAGAATTCTTTTCTCATTGATATAGGACCCACTGAAAAAATCCAACTATTTGGCAGAGCACAACCCCTAACCCAGGGAAGTGACCTATTGACTGAAAAGCAATGGCAAAGCTAACTGGTCTGCTAGCTCAGATTATTTCTCTGATGTACTTCCCTTTTGTAGGAGTTAAATATTAGAAGCCTCAATACAATCCCAGAATCCCCAAACTACTTGCTTCTCTCCATTTTCAGTTTGGTGTTGTTTTTAAACAGTATTGTCTTCCCCTGTATCTTGTAGTCTTTAAATCCTATCACATGTAGGATATTTTGCTTTAAAGAAGAGGACGTGTACAAACAAAAAAAAATCATTCTCTCTGATAACTTGAGATGGTGACAATGACTGCTGCTGATTACTGTGCCCAGGATAATATGTCACTGTGGATACAGTACATTTTTGTTACTGAACAGCTAGGTTAAAATTCAAATGGTTGCTTCATATTTCTTCACTAATTCAGTATTTTTATTCACACTCTTATATCCACAGTCTTCTGGACAATCCCTTTGTGCTTACGGTTTTCCTGACCCCTTCATTATCCTACATTAACTTCTCGTTAAAGACTTTCCTGCTGTGAAACCTAGAAACTTTCTTCCTTTCCCCAGTGAGATCTTAACTTAGAAAGAACAGTTATAGCAATAATTCAATTGGGGGAAGAAAAAAATAACACAGCTGCTTAGCCATGCTATTTAACACTACTTTTTTTTTTTTTTACTTTTTTTTCAGACTTCTTACTTACATTTTTAACTTTTTTTAGGAATGGAAGCTGTGTAGAACATAAATTTTGTTCTCATCTTTGTTGAAAACATGAAACACCAGTTATTCATGCAAAAGTAGCTCTACATTTAAACAAAAAGTAGACTGTAACCTGAAATGATTTTTATTTAGAGCTAACAATCACTCCAGACAATTCATAGCAGTTTTGACTAAGCTTCTTGCTTGAGACATACCAAAAATACTCTCAAAATAAATTTTTCTACAGTATTTCCATCAAAACCATAAAAAGAGCTAGAGACAAAAAATTTGCTGGACCAAGAGGTCAAAGTGCTTGTACAAATCGGTAAAGAAGTGATGTTTTATCAGTGACATTGCAATTACAAAGGTTTGATTTCTGTTTGTAGGACAAGGTCCTCTCATTGATGGAGAATCCACCAGGCATGGAAAGAAAGGGATCTTTGTCTGAGTAGCAGCACATGACAGGCATCCTTGTGACTGGCTGACTGATGCAGCCCTGGCTGCCGAAGTTCGGGCTCTCCCACCTCTTGCTGTGCTCCACTCCCATGAGCTGGAGCCTGCTCAGTTCTCCACCGAAAAAACACCCCCCTCAAACAACAAAACAACAACCAAAAAACCCAACAACAACAACAACAAAAAAACCAACAAAAAAACACCCTACCCACGACAGCAGCCTTTGAAAGAGGTGACTGTGTTCAGGGCCAAAATTAACAAATAAATACATAAGGAACTACAGCCCCCTGGGCAGTGCTTGGCCAGGCTATTCCCAGAGCAGCCTGTGTCTAGATTGCAGCAGATATCTTTCTCAGAGCATAAGGGCTCTCCAAGGAAGTGATTTCTTTCTTATTTTTTTCCTCAGGCATTTCAATGGGAAAGTTAAAAATAAATGAAACGAATCAAAGCCTTTTGGCTGCTGCTGTTTCAGCTGATGCCTCCTCTAGCAAAACACAAGCTTGATATGGTGCCTGAGAGCTCTTCACGAGAGAAAATGAGCTTCTCCACAGAAGATTTTACAAATGCAGCCTTCCTTCCTCATGACTTTGAGTAATGTTTTGCTTCTGAATGTTTACGTTTTCTATCAGTGAATATATGAAATCGCTCTTCTGTGCAGTAGGAGGCAACCTAACAAAGCTGAGCTCCACAAGACAGCTGGGGGAGAGTTTACAAATGCTTGGAGAGAATGTGAAAGAGCAACCCAGGTGGATGGTACCACTCAAGGGAGTCCTCTGCAGGAACCAGGGACAGTACTGTGCCTGAAGAGGAATAGGCAAACAACCCAAGCAAAAAGGACACCTTAACTTCCAGCTGAATATAGGTAATCAAACCTGTGGCCTCAGCTGTGCTCTTGCTAGGTCTGAGAGAAAACCTATAGGTGAAAGAAGGTAAGGCGGTCTGATTTGGGATTTACAGAGGCGGTCTTACTCTGCTACAGAAAGTGGATGAATGGAGAAATGGAGGAATAAACAATACTTTATTTAACAATAGAGTGTTGGGGAAGATGATCTCCTTGGGGTTAAAATTGTATCAAGTTCTTGGTTTTATCTGGTGAAGGAGACACAGAACTCATTGTTTGGAGACAAAATGATGTTGGAGGAAACTGGAGGGACTGAAAACAACTTTCCAGGAGGAGAGAAGCACAAGCAGGCAGGGAATAGAGGTAAAAGAATCCAACCTCAACACAGTCTCCCCAAAGAAATTTAATTCAGCCTTGCAGGGAGCGGAAGTTTAGCTCTTCACACAAGGCAAAAGGTAAAAGAGAGCCTGGAGAAACTGAAAAATCAGAAAGGTCCAGAGGTGATTTAGACCAGGTTTGTATGACAATCAGGACTGAAGGTGGTCTTGAGGTTCACAGCAGGCACCAAAATGCTGATTGAGATGAGCAGAAGAGGCCATGGGAAATTGTCTAGGCTTCCAAATCTCCTTTCCTTACCCCCAAGAAAGACAGAAGTACTCCTTATTTATCCTGAATCAGGGATTCACTCACATAATTTTGCAGGTTAGTATGACCAGTGGCAGCTCCCTGTCCTGGACTGCAGACCTCTGGAAAATGGCTTGTTTATGAATTCTTGCCCTCGATTCCCTGAGAAAGCCTCTCTACTGCTAACCTTGTAGTCACACATAGTAAATCCATTTCTGCCAGAGGCAGTCACTCTCACAGCACAGGGCAAAGCACCACAGCTCAGCATTCAAGACATCAAGGAGTTTGTGGTGCAGTGTGGGACTTGATAGGTAACTGATGCCCAGTGCATCAGTGAAACAGAGCCAGAATAACAAAGCCCCGCTGCACATGGAGGCAAAAGCAGACTGGCCTACACTTTGCATGAGGGGATCACAGAACTGACTCAGAGGAGGGGACATTGGAAGGAAGTCCTAGTGTAGGCGTGGTCCATATGAGAAGGCAGCTGAACCTGGCAAGGGGATGCACCAGAACTGATGCCAAAGGAATTCTAGGTCACCACGAACACCCTTCAGAGACTGGAAGTCTTTCAAATGCTTTTCATTTCTCTTCAGAATTATACCTTGGGTCCACACCTGTTGACCAGTGCAGGAAGATGTGCCCAGTGGCACTCTGTGAAGGCCACACTGGTCAGAGAGGGGTGCTGGGCTGGGCTTCTCCTCATACAGCACTCAAACTCTCCGGACACAGGGGGACTGACAACTTGCTCCTCATCAGAATGCCTTAATTGACCATCTTCCAGTGTCCACTAGCTCCTCCAGCTTCCTCACACCACCTGCCCAGCTGCTCAACCACAGGACTCAGCCAGGCAGCACCCAGGGCATGGGGCCAGCCCATCTTCTCCCTTAATCAGTCCCTAGCTGCGGGGTGTTTCTCCACCTCCCTCCAAAAATCCCTCGTGGTCTAGCAGACAGGGAAAGCAGCATGGAGTTGGTTAGCCTCAGGCTTCCTGGCCCTTCAAGAGGAAGGTGGCAGGTCCTCTTACACCATCCTTCAATAATTTACTAGACAGGCACTAACAGCTTCCCCCTCTGTTGCAACAAGCAAGTCAAAAACAGCACAGCAGAAGCATCCATCTCTGACATTCCTGCAGGTTTTCTATAATGGATCACTTTTGATTAATTAGAGAAACAAGTTAGAAACAGCCTGCAGGATACTTGGTGTGTTCTTGTGTCTCAAACTGGAATAGGAAACTACATCTCTTTCCATAAAATATGAACATAAGAACTTTGCACTTGTTTCCACTTTCACAGGGGTACTCTTTTCCCTGCTATCCATGCAGAAAAGGAAAAATACCTAAAATGTATTTGTTATCATGCTAGACATAACAATGCAGAAAAAAAAAAAAAATCAGTTCACTTTTCCCTCTCTTGCTCTGTGAGTGCAGAGCCATTACTCCACAAAATGTATCACAATACACAGGATACAATTTCTCCTGTAGGTTTGCTGTCTAGCATTTCATCAGTTAAAAACTGAGCCAGGGACCGGCTTCCCACAGCTTGTTACCATTTTGACACTTGAAGACTGCTTGTGAGCACAGATTATCCTGTTGATTGTGATATCAACCTCAGCCTGCATGTACAACGCCAATTCTGGAGTCTTTTGAACAGCATCATGCACAGTGGAGAAAATGCCTTAAGATGGAGAATTTTTGTAAATTTTATTAAATGTTGCTCAAACCACAAAAACCTCAAAAAAGCTGTTAAAGACAGCAACTTTCTCCACTTTTCTTTCCTCAGGAATTAGTCTAAGGCCTTGCACACTTTCCCACGCTGGCAGATTGCAGGTTATAAATGCGTGGGAGTAATGCAGTTTCGATCAGTCAGGTAGGCTGGGTTTCTGTTAGCTGGCTGCATACCTTTGAGCCCTATCAGCACACAGTGATCAGTGGAATTCCTGGCATTTTTGTCATAGCATCGGAGGCAGTACTTTACAGAGTAAATACCAATGACCTGCTGTTCTGTCAGGGCTCTGTACTTACCTTTTATTTTCAAGTCAAAGGTTAGGCCTATTTATGTAAATCCTCAGCCATGGGCCAAGTAATCTGACCTCCTGGTTTTCATTCTCCTAATTGTCTCAGGTATTTTTCTTGAAAAGTTTGGTCAGTTAAAGCTAGAGATCTTTTTTTTAAGGCGCCTTTGAAGGGCTCTAGGGGCATTCATAGCCCACCCAGTCTGCAAAGTGGAAACATCAGTGACCTGATGCCCTGGGCACTTATTTAAAATTCATTACCAGGAAATAAGGTTTTGATATATAGGCCCTCCATTCTCAAAAATATCTTAGGGAACACATGCATGCCATTTTTTACTTTGGCTAGGTGATCTCTGAAGCCACAGAGGTAATAATAAATTATGCTCCTGTTTGCCCTTCATTTCTTATAAGAACATTATTCAGTTGCAGATAGTTTTGACTTTCCACATGCTGGCCACCGCTTACAATTCCTTTGGTACTTCACAGTTTGCTGCATCTTTTTACTCATAAAAGGGTGCCCAAAGCTGTATAAGATGGAAAAGAAACACTGTTTTTCAACCCTTTTCTCTGAGATTCAGCACTGATTATATTCTAAGATTAAAAAGCAAGATTAATATCTTCTGAATAAGCAAGAAGTACAGACAATTTACTCATAAACACAGGAGTACGGCTACTCTAGAATGTGTCCAATATACCAATGGATATGGAAGCCAGGAATTTCCCATAAGACCACGAACAGCCATAGATAACTCCATTGTGGGAGTTATTCTCTCTCTTTTCTAGGTATATTAGAACTTGAAACCCTTATCAGATCATTACTACTTCTTCTGACCACAGATAATTCAGACAAAATGCATGCTATCATATTTCAGCATTTATTTCTGCCCTATTCTTGCTCCCATTAAATGTCACTTTAAGGTGTGCACTGGAAAAGCATAATTAATACAAGAAGAATACGTTCTTTAAATGGTTCTGGTACCAGAGCTCATGCTGCTATCTGCAAGTAGCAGCTCTAAAATGGAATTTGGCTTCTGCATTTTAGGCCTGTGGGGACTGAATGCACTATCAGAGAGCTGAAGTTTCAACTTCAGGGGCATTCATTATACAGCTAATTCTCCAGGTGTATTCCTTTTAATTATTGGAATAGTCATTTGTCTGCTCCTGGTGAAAAAGGGATTGCAAGAAACCAGGCTAAGCAAAAAGCACCATTTACATTCTTCACTGCTATGTGCTATTGCCTTGAATTACAATGTTCATTTTTTCAACCCTCAGGTAACTACAGCCTCATTCTGAGGAAAAAAAATAAATTCTGCATCCCATACCCAGCAAAAAGGAACACTGAGAGAACATTAAGCAGGGAAGGTCAAGTCCCTCCATCTGTAACTGTTAGAAGCTAAAACGTGTAGGCTGGGCTAGAGTTAACAGAAATCGCTAAGGCAAACATGAGAGATAGAGGCTTAAAGCAATGACAATGGCTAGCAAGTGGAAACAGAAGTCAAACTGCCAGAATAGGTGAAATTACTAGCAGGCACTCAGGCCTTCACAAAATGTGGAACCCACACTTAAGAGAGAAATTGTGTGTTGGGCCTTCTCCCTACCTTTTTCTGATTTCACAGGCCACTTCCCACGCTCAGCTACAATTGCTCAATATGTCTGCAGCAATGACAACTATTACTTACATGCCAGATTTTGAAAATACTTTGACTTTCTTTGAACTGAAGGAGTCAGTGCTTTTTGGTAAGGTGAGATCCCAGGGGACAACATTTGAGACTATGCTTAAAAGCACTGCTTCTTACTAGTAATCCCAAAGTGCACATTTTTATTGATACTTCTGGACCTGTTAAAGGAGAAGACAGGGCCAAATCATTACTACACTGATCTCTACTGCTTTTTTCACATAGCCACCTTCCTAACATAAAATGCAAGTGACTGCATAGCCTACCTATGCTCAGAGGATGTGATGTTATTAAGATTCATCCCAAGCACTTTTAGCACACGTTGTCAAACTCTCCATGACTCTATCACTCTTGTCTACACCAATAATGTGTAGCATACACCAGGCTACAAAACAGCTGAGGGGAGGACACAGAAGAAAGCCCAAGGGACTGGGATGGTGAGACCTTCTCCCCTCAGGACCAGCCAGTACAGGATGAGGTTGTCTTATTAACACCAACACATGCCTTCCCAAAGGTACACCCAAATTAAGTTACCATCACTCCAGCTGCACTGCAGGGTGACTTTGTACCTCTCTATATGCCTCCACTGCTTTGACCTGAGTGGAAGCCATCAGGAGGGTAGGATTTAAGCCTTCCACAGCATTTCACAAACCCTGGTAGATACATGATGCTGCTGAGTGCAAAGTCCAGCCTTTCTGAGCACAGTGTGACTGTGAAATAGAAAATAGGTCCAGAAGAATGCAGATATACTACAAAATAGTTTCAGTTAAACAGTCCGTACTCAAATAAAAGTGGATATAAAATACATAAGGGGACTGAAGGTCTATAAACAGATGCAGTGGAGCAGGAGGAGGAGTAAACTGCTGTAGGTTGAGGCTCCCAAGAGCTCAACTAATCCAAGTCCTGTCATTTCCTTCTCATCCCAGCCACAAATTCCAGCTAGCTTTTGCACACCAGTACTAGGCCTTGCTATGATGCAGCCATGAGCTGGTTCAGGGAATTAAACCAGGTAAAAAGTAACTGCAGGGGAAAGTAGTAGTGTTCAATCAGTTTAGCTCCCTGAACTGGCTCATGACAAGATCAGACAAATGTCAGTGTTGGCAAGGAGAGTGGAAGGAAGGTGCAGGACCTAGGTAGGACTTAGGTAGACCTAAATAACCTTGGACACAGACCCCTATACTAAGAGCTAAACTAGTCTGTGTAACTTCACAAGCATGGAGTAATTCCCAAAGCTACTGCTCATGTTTCTATTTACACAGCTTCAGAAAAGAAGAATGCATGAGGAGACATCTTTCTGAGGCAATAAACATTTTTCTTCCGTGCAGAAATAAAGGTCTATTCCACATACCTCTATAACACAATCACCAGCTAAGCCTACAACTTGCTTGATCCTTAATTTTTCTGCTGGGCCCCTAACCAGATATAAGAGCTGAGCTCCAAGGGCTGTTCAGCAG
Organism: Todus mexicanus; assembly: GCA_013389965.1. Lineage (NCBI taxonomy): Eukaryota > Metazoa > Chordata > Aves > Coraciiformes > Todidae > Todus > Todus mexicanus. Next base: position 10,808 of record WEIS01091794.1, read on the forward strand.
GCCTTGAACAGCTGATCAGATCTCTGCCAACTTTCACAGGCTTGTTGAAAGACAAAAAGAGCATTCCAGTTCAGCCTAGTTGGGCTAGCTAAACCACAGCATTCCCAACTGAGACCAGCAGGTTTTGACTCAGCACTATTGTTCTCAAGCACATGGTAGACACAATTCTTACTTGCTTCTTTTTTTGGTATTTTGTTATGTTCTAAAGCATTGCTTCTCATTCCTCTCCCATTCCTGGCAATGTTTCATGGGATATTGTGTTTTAAACACACAGTTCTCAGAACCAACAATTACTCTACAGATATTTCCACTTCCCTCTATAGACNATGGCCTTGGGAGTCCCATTCATGAACCCACAAGAACGCTGCCTGAAAGTTGTGTTGGCTGGTCGCTGACGCACTTGGAGCCCTGATCGCCCAGCATGGGCTCAGGCGGTGTGTTGCCTACTGGACAGCAAAATCCCCAATGCACCTTGTGGGTCTGTCCCTATAGCCATCCTGACTGGTATACTTGCTACACCTCTGCTCCTTCCCTGCCTGTGCACTCCCAGGTTTCCTTCTCAAGGAAAGCATGGTGCACATGAGCACAACACAAACCGGCAAGTCCACACAAGCAGGTGTGTGGACAGAAGCCACGGCTGCATGATACACTGCAACGTATCCTGCAAAGTATACACAGCACTTGTGTTTGGGACAAAAATTTTCCCGCAGAGGAGTGAGGACAGCGCAAGTAAAATACCTGAGCAAGCCTGCATAGCCATCTCAATCCTGTGACAGTTCTTGATAGAAACACCCTCCTTACAATCAACATGCCTTTCCCCTCTTTCACTCTCTGCCAGTGGTCTGAACAACCAATCTGGTCTTCCGCCAAAAGTTAATACACAGGAGAAATGGAAGGGTTTCCAGCTCTGTCTTCACACTGTTTGGCTAGGGTGTAAAATGAGGCTTCATTCTCAGGGGAGATATTTGGGTCACAGTCAGGGATGGAGATGACCTACTTCAGTATCCTTGGGAATTACTTTTACTCTCTATTTCTTACTCAAGAGTCAGGCCTGGGCAGATGCATTTCTGCAATATTCAACCATCTCAGTAAAACCTGCCAGCCCTACTGATCTTGGCACCCCTCCTAATACCCCTGGAACTATTCACCCCTTCTGGCTGAGCTGCTGGCATGGGAATAGACAGAGCATCTCAGCAAGCCGCACTGGCTCATCCTTGCCCTTTGGTACATGCACAGGATCAGCCCATTGCAGAGGACCGCTTCAGCATGTGCAACGCAATTATGTCAATATCAAGAGACAGTGGATTTCTTTCCAACATAATTTCATCAAATCAAGAAAAATGTCCTACTTCCTACAGCAGTAAGTTGACTCCCTTCCCCCTCTAGATACAGCATTAACCTTCTTCACTCTAACAACCCACTCACCGAATTGCTGGTAGCTACTAATTAAAAAGGTTTTTATCTGACTGTGAAACTGGACTGAACAAAATGATGAGCATTGCTGCTATAGACATGAATTTTAATTTGGATTTCTGAAAAAGTAATCACAGGTTTTTATATATGCATTTATATACACACATCTTTATTTACACGTTTTCATATGTTACACAGAGCGTGGCCCTCCTGCGTGTGTGTATGGAGAGAGTGACACAGCTTGTACATTGAAAATTCAGATACCAATTGGAATCTGAAGAATTTTTAATCCCTTAGAAATGCTCCTTCCACAATCTAGGAAGAAGACCATCTTGCAGGATTCCCTCAAAGAGCAGACTGCCTATGCCTCTGTTGACAAGATCACAGCTCTAGACTCTGTCAGCTGAGACATCATAGTTTAAGTAGCTATAGTTTTGGAGATCAGAGACAAAGGTAATAAGACTTCAAAAACAGGTGCTAGTGTCAGCTCTCACTGGATGACTCAGGACATTTCAGTTTTCTACTAAAGAGTTTTAGATTTGATCTCTTCATGTTTTCACACCCAAAACCAGAGCAGATTCGTAAGCTGAATTCTGGTCTGGATGGCAGCAAAAAATGCTTGAAATGCAACTTGAGTGAACTCCAGATGTTCAGTATATGGAAGGTACCTTATTCAGTAGCAACTGAAAATATCATGCTTATGTTACACAAAAAAATATAGTCCTCGTTCTTTGAAGCCAATTTTTAAAACTATTTTTCACATAAGAAATAAACGAGAAATGTTGTGAAAAGAGAAGAAACTGCAATTTGCTCGGAGCTGGCAAAACTGACTGCAGCACTGCACAGATGTATTCTGTCCTATTTATACAGAGACAAAATGTCTCTCCACAAAGTCTTCCTCCATTCATTTCTAGACAAGCATAGCTTACACTCCCCTTCAAAAGACACAGCCTCATTTCCCTAAGATGTTGTTCTGCCTTCTCACAAGTGAAGTTCTTCCCCATTTCCTTCCCTTTTAAACAAACAAACAAATAAACGGGAGAGATTTTCTTCTCCATTTGTTTTCTATCTGGCTATGAATTAATTGATTTAAACTGATAAGCCACAGGCAGATTTTAGGGTTTCTACAATGTTATCATTCAAATCTTGGTTTATACAAAATGAGCAAGAGAAGTCAATTATGTCTCAGTCATCAAGGTTTTCAGGGGGAAGGCAGAAATTGAGACAGTCTTCTCAAATCGGGTTTTGATTAATCTCAGAGGCAAACTAGTTTTCTTTCACTCTAGCAAGGCAAGGTGTAGAACCATTCCATCACTGGTCTCTTTTTAAGAGAATTTCAACAAGAGATAGGAGCTGTGCCTTCATTTTCAATCTATAGAAGAGCTACAGAAGTGTTTCTTTAAAGGAAAGGGGCGTTACAAAATGTTATTGAAATATGGGAAAATAAATAACTTTTATCCCTCATGATCGATCTCACTAAAGTCGAGGAAACCATCAGAAGCATAAATCTGAGACAGAGCTGAAACTCCCCCTGTTGGCATCTGGTAGGCAAGCAAGGGCAATACCTGAAAACCACCTTTCCCTATCTCGTCTTCTTTTGGGATTTACTTCAAATCAAAAGGTAAAAATCTTCAGTTATTTCCTCCTTAATTCCAGCCAGGAAGGAAAATATCCAGATCCTCTAAAATCTGTGCCACCGCTTCTCACTGCACCTCGTGCTTGGCAAACTGTGAGATCTGAAAGTGGAATATACCCACGTAACAGTGCAGGCTGGTGAAGAAAAGCTGCAAAGAAAGAAGGAAAATTAACCACAGGGCGCAGTTCAGTGAAAAATAAAACATTAAAGAAAAAGCAGCCCCAAGCCGTTTTGAAAGAGTGGAGAGGAGGGAGAAATGCCTGCTCAGTAGAGATGACAGGCATCAGGCAGCGCTTTTGCTAACAGCCTGTGAATTTATCTTTGGGTTCACAATGCGGTGATGACACTATCAGTCTATTTATCCATCATAAAAAAAATCCAAAACAAACCAACAACAAAAATCACACAAATAAACAAGTTGATCTATGGAGATGGTCCCTATCCAATAGCAGAAAAAAAAAAAAATAGAAAAGGAAGAATTAGAGGTGTTAGTCTGCCTATGGGTATAAAATTACTCTGAAGTCACTGAATCCACCTAATAAGCCCACTCACTTTGTGTCAGGAAAGCTACATATCCTGGAGCGGTTCTTCAGGGACCAAGTTTCAGTCACTCTGCCAACTGCATTTGCTGTCATTTGGAGCAAATTCCTAGCCTTTTTT
>WEIS01091794.1:14579-29209 GCA_013389965.1 Todus mexicanus
TGTTATAATTATCTTCCCAGACCATCTTTATACACATGGATTAGGGTTAGCACAGGCAGTACTGTTTGCCTGCAAACTGAACATATGCTGTGGGTCTTCTTGTTCCTTGCCTGCACCTCATGGTTCTTCTAACTCTCAAAATCCAAAGGAATGAATCTGAGGATGCCAAAGATGAGAACTAACAAGACTGTCAGCACTGCAGAGCCGATACAACTGAGAGAAAACAAATCAGTGCCTATTCTGCTGTATGGACCACCAACACCTACATCTGCTAACCAGCCAAGTGTAGAAACATTACTTTTGACATTGATGTCAAAACCATACAGATACTATTTGATGGTCAAATGCTTCTAGTATGGTTTGCCATACAGAAATGTAGACAGATTGCTGTTCCAGACATGTTGTGGAAAATGTTGTATAAAAGTTCCCTTTATATAAAATATTATCACCATGACATGGTTGAGTGAAGAATTTATGTCACTGTGGAAAGGACTGGACAGCACAGTCTTGTGACTTGTGAGATATGGGAGGAGACATCCCACTCCTTTCTCATAAAAAGCAGGAGATAAACAGGATTGCTTTAAACTGTGTCTAGTTTATTCTTTCCAAGGGAGAGAGCATTTTGCAGTTAGGGTCAAACTCTGTACTTCAACGCATACTGAACGTGTCCTTTCCTCTACAGCAGTCTTTCTGACCCAGAGGTAGACCCTGGAGGAGTGAAGTGCTACCCACAATGACTACAGATGGCAGAATCTAATTTTGCCGGGTTGACCCTGCATTTCTGCAGTTCCTGCTGTAGCTGTGCTACACTAGCAGGAGGTCTGCTCTGATCTTTCTCTTCTTGTGAAATCATTATCTCAGGAAAAGCTAGCTAGTCGTTAAATATTAAATGAAATTAAACTTAGTACATGCAGTTGTTCTGACATTCGTTTTACTGACAGCAGAATTTTGTTCCTACTTTTCAGATAAAAATGTGAACAGACTACAGAAGTGTTTTAGCACTACACTAAGCAGCCAATATCATTTCTGTCTGTTCCCCCTGGGGAGGAAGAATTACTCACAGGCACACAACCCCACAATGTACCACATCAGCATCAGGAAGCCAATATCAAGCATCCTTTATACTGTCATAGTACCCTCCAGCACAGAGTTTTTCACCTCAGTGTAACGCCCCTTTGGCCTCCTCTCTTCTCAATTCATGTTTGTGAACCAAGGGGAGCACACACGCAGTACAGATATCAGATGCAGCCCTGAGTAGCTTACTCATTGCTCCCCTACTATAGCATTTCTGAACTGGAGCAAACCCCATATGGACCTCGTCCATAATGGAAATCATATTTAAAACAGTCATTTTATGATAAGCCATTCAGAAGGGCGCTTCGAGGTCCTGCTAAACCCCCAGACTATAGGAGTGACCAAAGGCACTGGAAAAAAGCCAGCAGATGGCAGCAGGCAACTAGTAGAGGAATTGGGACCACCGGCAGGTGCTTGGGAAAAGAGGTCCCTGCAGAGGAGCCCCTGGCAGCTGGATGTCCTGAGTGGGATGTCCATCCTGAGTGTCCTGCCGGGGGTTAATGTATATAGATGTACTATGAAACACCCGTCGAAGCTTCTGTTAGCCACTTAGTTGGAATTCTGAGGCATTAGCAGCGGCTGCCCCAAGACGCTGATGTGCTAAAAGAATGCCATCCACAGCACCATGCATCTCCACTGCCACACAGAAGATCGACCAAGAAGAGTAAGGCTGTGGACAACACATAGCAGGCCTTGTGTCTGCATGAGGCTGCTGGCCAGGAGTTTCCTTCCTAGGTGTCAGCTGCAGCTCAGCAAGCTGACCCAGCACTTAACTCAGATGTGAGATGCTCACACAGCCCCATGATACTGCTCCCCTGAGAGCAGCAGTGAAGAGTTGAGAGCAGCAGCTTCAGCTTCATTCCTTCTTGAAGGTCTGCTCTGAGCAACAGCACTTCATCCCAGTGTAGGAATAGCCACAAAAACATAGTTTCACACCAATTCATGAGCTACACAATGAGCAAGTTTCCTTTAAGCACCCTTACATCCCTATACAGGAGCCCTAAAGCTACCACAGGCCTGGCCTTAAGACTACTTGAGCATCCATTCTCATTTCTCAAATGTGTTTACAACCAAATACCTGGTTTTATTTTAGGATTGCCTTGGATGCTAATTCATTCATCTTTATTCCTTTAGAACAAACTGTGGTTTCATAGGTTTTGTTCTTTTCTGAACATGCTATCTGTAAGTGGATTAGCTTTACGTTCAGCCTCAAGGGCTTCTGTGGAAGCATTCCAAAGTGCAAGAACTTTAGAAAAATTATTTTCTGGAGTGCTTCAAGAAAACTGAAAATCACATTAACTGACTTTGGACTATTGCATTTTATTAAACAACTTAAATGCATAAAGATGGAGTTTTTCAAGATTCGTCTAACTGTGCAGAGAGGGAAATATATAACATAATACACCTTAAGGCTTTCACTAGCTCTTTAGTCTCAAATCAAGTGCTCTGAATTATTACAATGCTATATGCTTTATTCATAAAAGGTGAAATTCATTCATTCTGCATAAATGCTGACTCATCAATCAGAGCAACAAGTAGGAAATGGAGGGAAGATAAACTGCACTGTTCAAAATAAGTAGACTAGCTGAGTGATTCAGAGCACTTAAAATTGGGTTCTTGTTCTGAATCATCCCATGTAGAAGTCTCTTACTCTCCGAGAAGTACAAGGGGAGGTTAGGAGGCAAGCTTCCTTCTGCTGAAGTAAACCATTGTGAATTAGCCCTTTCACTCCTGCTTGTGGATCCGCTAGCTACAAAGCTTCACCCTGGGGATAAGGGAAACAGAGGGGTTTTTGCCAGTCATCCACATCTAGAGCAAATTCTCATTTTCCTGAATGTTGCAATCATCCCTGAAAAAATGTAGAACACAATCAGCAGGGGGAAAAAAAAAAAAAACCACAACAAAAAAACCCCCCCAAAAACCAACTTGCAAACAAAGGAAAAAGAGAGAAGAGCTGAATAAACAATAAAAATATCAGTGCCAAAGGACATTGGTCTTTGTTGTCTGTGGCAGCACAACACACACACACCATCTTTTCCTCATTCTCACTGCTATAAGTGATGAAGAAAAACCTGGCTGAAAATACTTATTCATATCTGAAATATATTAGCTTGACCATATTTACAGTCAGTATGCATCCACTTTATTTGATCATTCGAGCACCCACATTCTACCAAGCTGTATATTTAACAGTAAAATTCACAATTTGCGCTGATTGGTGTGCTACAGAAGCCATTCTATCAGAGAATAGAAATTATCTGACCACAAATTTGTAACTGTAAATATTTATATCTAAGTATTTGTAAATTATGTGCAGTACACAAATAATTACTAAATAAATTCAAAAGACAAAGCTGAATAAATTAATGACTATGAATTATTCATGATTTTTACCTTCTCATATAGCAAGTTCATTATTTCTCTGTGTAACCAGTAAGCAGCTAATATGTCTAAGTGCATTTAAAATATTGATTAGTCTTCCAGATACACTATTCATAGCATTTAATCAACAGAAGATTCCAATATTAAACTTGCATTTGGGGAAAATATAAGAAATCTTGGTTTTAAGGATAACGCACGCTTATTCCAGAGCGTAAGGGAAAAGTATTTGCAATTTATCCAAAATATCAAGAGAATTTTCCACAGCTATTGAGCTCAAATGAGTGTAATAATAAAGTGCTTGAGAATTAATTGGATGGAAATCTTGCAGACTGGAAGGATTGAATTCCAGAGAAGAGATTTGATTGATCTTGGGGAGATCAATCCAAAAGACAGACCCTAAGAATATTCCAACCAGCTACACTCTGTGGAGAAACCATAATTTTCTCCAAAGGTCAAAGAAATCTCACGCCTTTTGTAAGGAAGCAAAGACACAAGACACGATTCTTACACCTTGGCAAGCCTGGGAAACCCTGGGAACAGCTTGGAGGCAGGAAATGACAACAGCTCCTGGAAGGGGGTGGCTGTTCCATTGTGAGGTGGGGCTCAAGGACAGAACAGGGATGCTGGCCTCAGCTGCTCCTCTTGGCTCACTTACCCCTGCAGCTGGGTGTGGGTTTCACCCTGTAGCCCCTCACACAGCACAGCCTTGCTGACAGTTACCTGCTACAGATTGGGCGTAACATCAGTGCTGGAACTGTCCATAAATTCAACACATTTCAAGAGCTACTCACCGCTGCCTCTGACTTTCCTTGGTGACTGCACACTAAGTCCTGTTCCTGACTTCAGGCGGTGGTTTCAAACAGAAGTGCTGTAGGTCTATGTAATTCGTGCACTCCTGGTAAGAAAAACAAGTGCAATAGTCTCTCTGGGAGACATCTTCCTGGTTCCTAAGGTAAAAACATCATGAACAAGATTTGGAGTGATGTGGGTTTGTCAGCTAAGTTAGTCAGAAATGCTTTTAAAGCTTTGCAGAGGCCGAGGCTGTTAATGATCTTGTGCTAGATTGTTTTATCCCAATTATTTCCACTTGTTTTCTCATGCATTCTTTAGCTATGCAAGTGTTTGTGTGAGAGAGAGGAAGAAAAAGAGGCAAAAAGCATTGCTGAGCACTTTTAGCTACAGCTGCAGAAAAGGTCCAGTCTTGGATTTTATCTTCAGAAGGAGATACCCCTCTACAGTTAACCCATGTAGCTACTTCAAAAAGCCGACTGTTGATGACAAATTCTAATTTGTGAGACCAGACAGCCCAACCTTACAGATTACTTTATAACATGAGGAGGTATGTACATCTGCTTTGCTTATAAACTTCAAGCACAGAGATATTTCCAGATAAGACAGACTTAACCTGTGCAGACAAAGGAGTAAGTAGAAGCTGCTGCACAGAAGGTGTCCATGGAGAGAGAAGATGTAGTAGCTACTAGATTTTGAGTATTTCAATCCATGCTTTGCTTCTCAATGCTTTGCTTAATTTTGATGATGCATTCTGATCAGCAAAGGAAACATTTTTCAGTGTGCACAAGTCTACAAGGAGTTTGAAAGCACACAGCAATTCTGCAAATAACAGAAAAGAAGTGAATAATAGAAATTAAAGGCTGTGAGGGACTTTAAGGATGTCATCTAGGCCAGCCCTCCTTTGATGAGTCAGGACTAAATAGTCACAGGTTATACCTAAAAGAAGTTTGTGAAACTCCTAACCAAAGAGGTCAGCATTGAGAAGGATCCCAGACTGCCCCCACTCTTCATTATACAGGCTGTTCTGCCTCCACTGAAATCCACCTGTTGCAGATTTTGTGGGTGCAAACAGAGCTGCTGTTGTCCTGACCTTCCTCCAGCAGTTGTGGACAACCACTGATTTCCATCCCCTTTATAAGAAGGTCTTTGTATTTTTAAAACTCCTCCTGCTCCACTTTTGCTTTCTCTTCTCTAGACTGGACTACTTTAGCTCCTTCAGCCTTCTTCACAAGTCACATTAGCTAATCCAGTGATCAGTTTTCTTGCTTTCCTCTTCATTTCTATTAGCTTAAAGTACTGTAACTCCGGCTAGGTGTACAGTTCCATCACTATCACCAATTAGCACCAATTCAGGCAAATGATGCAACTTCACATCTTACATGTGGCACGGCAAGTCACCCATGCATCCGTAACTGTCATGGGGTTCATTGTTTTTACCAGACTGTGATGCTAATATGGAAGGTCTTAAAGCTTTGAGAAGCTAAAATGAAAAGCTAAACTATTGGCAAATTTGTGAAATACACGGTACACAGGAAAGAAGCTTTTTATTTTCAAGTGTGTGTCACCTAAAGAGTTATTTATAGATAAGGAAAGTCCCAGGAAACTAAGGAAGATATCTGTATTTCTTGTGTTCTAAGAAACAAACAAAACAAGCAAACAAAAAGTGCAGAATTCAGATGAATTCAACATATAAATCATATGTTTGTTATGAGCCTATGTCAGTCAAATACTTAAACGGATGCAGCCACAAATAATTATCTTAGCTTGGGTAGGTTTCCTTGGGCTCCTCCACAGACTATGAGAGTCCTAGGAAGACTCCTTGGGATGTCCTCTGCAGCACCACATCTCTCTCCACTGAACAATTCATTCTCACAGAAAGCTCTAGGTGACGAGGAACTCCATGCTACACGTGGGCTTTGTGAGCTGTTACACTGAGCCTGTATCAACTAATTAAAAACAAATTTGGAGATATCTTTAAGCTGACTGTCATAAGCTAGCCTACCTAGTTGAAACCTTCTCTTTACTAAGAGCTGGCTATACTGAATGAGTTAGCTTTGTGAAGATAAATTAAACAGCTATGCAAAGAATAAGTGGTCATCAGACTTAACTTAAACATTTGTTGCAGAATTACTGCTAAAGGACTTCTAAGACTACCAAATTATTTAAAACTCAGCTTCAGCCTGGGATTACATTTCCATTTTTTGCAATACCATGTTACTGACTAATACATACTGTTGTTCTATTCTCATCCCTAAATCTTCCTCTGCCATTCTGCTGCTTAGCAGACACGATCCATCCAGCATTTATATTCCTCTTCCTAAATGCCACAGTTGGGTCATTGAACATACTTTCGCTTATTCACCTATTCATCTCTCTCTTTGACCAAGTTCATTTTGAACTCCAATCATGTTCTCCAGATCTTGCAACACCTCCAACTGAAGTGTCAAATTTTAAAAGCATCTCTTCCATCTCCTTCACATCCCCTTGTACATTGGAAGTAGCATAAGATGTATTAGATGTCTTCTAGCTTGGTAGCACTGGCTCTCTTCTTTTCTTTGAGAATAATTTCTAGCCATTTGTGAAACTGGCTGACAGTGATTATTGCTTGGCATTCCCAAGAGCAAACACAAACAACCATGATCATATGGAGTGCAGGCTAGTTGTATTTTTCATAAGAATCTGGAGATTATTCAGGGCAGAAATGTGGGGAACCTCCCAATGGAACTTGATTTGTGAATGTGTTTTAGTTTGCAAGTTCCTAGTTTAAAAAAAACGGACCACACTGTCATCACTGACTCAGGAGTTCACTCATGGCAAGTGTGAGGAACAGCCAGAGTCAAACATTTCGCACATTCAGCTGAAGAAAAAATAGAGAAAACATTTCAGCTTTATACTTGAAACCTTAAAAGTCCCACACAATTACAGAAACAAGATTTCAGGTTAACTGTAAGTCACAGTTAATGTCTATTAATGACCAACTACACACATAGCATTAGTACAGACCCTTCACTGGACTCTTCCAGTCAAGAATCGTTTTATCCAGGTGTCCTTGTCAGGGGGAATAATCACAGTGCAGGCTCCTCCCTCCTCATCTTCAGGCTGTATAGCTAAGGACAAGATGAGAGCTCCAGATAAGCACTTGAAGAGCATGACAACTCATAAAGCTTTTTTAAGCTTCACTTTTATTCAAGGGTACAGTACAGCAAATCACTGGGGCGCTTCCTCATTTTGTTCAGGCTGAGTTTAGCAATACAGGGTTTCTGGAAACCTACAATTCCTGATGAATACCAGGAGGATTTTCAAGTTTCCTATCAGACATTAATTTGAGCCAGTCCAAGTTTTGGGAGGAGTTTCTAGATGCTAAGAGGAAGAGCTGTAGCTGTCATGCACCGATTTTCCCACTGGCCTGGCCAACGCCCTGGGCTAATCCAGGCTCTTACTTGTCCAATCCATGTAATGCTCCACGTACTCCCTTGCATGCAGTAACCAGCCAATGTTTCCCCAGTCCACAGCTGTCAAAACTGAGAATATTTCTCACTTGATTTCCATGATATTGTTTCTGCACACCTTGCAGTAATTCTTGCACTACCACCCCCTGCCTTCCTCCCCCCCTCCCTCTGTAAAATATACATGGGGAACCCTACTTATATAATCTGTCTTCTACCTTTAGTCCCATCATTTTGCTTTATGGTTTTTTCTCTCACCAAATTTTCCAGGCTGCACAACCCACAGAAAAGATAGAATGATAAACAAACCCTAAATATCTTACTAAGAGCAAATTACTGTAAGAGAGAAATCTACTGAAGCAAGTATTCCTCTGATTTATCACTCCACTCCCTCATTCCTATTGCTCACTCCTACTACTAAAGCTATACCGAGCCAGCAATCCCTACAAAGAAAGAGCTTGACCTTATTTCCCAATAAAGCATGTAGCAAGCTTTGGTGCAATATCGCCAGATTTTGTTCTAATAGATTAGCCTATCCCGACAGACACAACATGAGAACCCGAACCACAATGAAAGGGTTTGCTACTGTAGATTGTTACTTAATAATGGGTGCATGCACACTGAAGGCTGAGCCACAACTGAGACTATTTGCCTAACCATTAATTTTTAGAATTACTGAAAAGCAGTTTCAAAATCACTAAGAATCACAACATCGACTTGAAAAGGAAACAGAACAAGAGTCTTACTATCACCATGGATACAACTGGTGTGGACTCAGAATTTAAGCAAAAAACCTGTAACTTCATGTTTATACTGGTGGACACAGTAGCTCATTTAATGTTATTTGGAATATGCCTTACTTGTAAAGAAAATTTTAACCAAAGTACAAGGCAAATATTGCTCTGGCTTTTGCTGGAATATAAAAATCATGGAAGCATTCATCCTGAGTTCATTTTTATGCTTGTGTACTGTCTGTGACATCAACACAATGCAACACAACAGTGAGGTAAACTGGTAGTGACTTCTCGACTGCAAGAGAACCATGTGATCTTTTAAACATTTCGAGAGTAACTATTATTTTCTGGTATTCCCATCAGGCCTGAATGTCAAATAAATCGCCCCTCTGATTTCACACAAACACTATTCATTAGCTTTATTATGACTCAGATTATAAAAATATTCAGACACTTTACTCCCAGAGATTTTGATGAGCTTTAGGTATTTAAATGCCTTTAATAATGTGGACCTCTGAGTTTAGTTTACTGTTAGTGATGGATCAGAAACAGCAGAATGTTGATGGGTATTTGGTCTCTTGTTCCAGCCTTCTCATGTCTCTATTTATCATTTTTCTTTCACTGATGCCTTCAGAGCCTTGTAGAAGACCTCAGCTACAAAAGCTGACGCAGCTACAGAGCACACAGTGCTCATTGCAGACAGCAAGCATAGCTGAAGGGGAGGTAGGAATGATTTTCTCTGGTGCCTTCACATAAACTTCCTTTAACAAAAAGCCCAGCTATAGCAGACTGAACTAAACATGCATTTAGTCTACCATCCTGGCTTGGACAGTGACCACATGCCTAGAGAAAGGCATAAGAACAACATAAAGATAGCATGGTATTACTTCAACATACTCTCCCAGTCTCCAGCAATTTCTTGAACTAAAAGCAGGTTTTGCTGATCGTTCTTGACAAGATTTTCTGTGATGCCTCTAACTGCTTTCTGAGCATTGAATTAACATCGTGTCCTGTGACAGGGAGTGTCACACTTCATCATGATGAGGAATCCAACTCCTTATGAAAAAAGTGGGCTAAAATGATTCTTCTACTTTCCTCAGGTTGATGGCCCTTTCCTTTCCAACATTATTTTTCATAAACAAATGTAAAACATTCAGCAATTAAAAAATCACATACACACTTCATAGAGTCATAGAATGTTTTGGGTCGGAAGGTACCTTCAAAGATCATCCAGCCCAATCCTGTTTCAATCCTCTTTCAGGTGCCTTTCAATTCAGACACCCAAAATCAAGAGCTAAGTCCATCAATGTTCAGACAATTGCAAGCAATTCTAGCCCAGAAGCCACAGTAGCTACATTTTCTCACTATGGTATCACAGATAAAAGGTTCTTCTTTGCTTCCTTTTCTCCTCATAAAATTTCACCTAGGACCTCAAAATAACCTTCTGGATAACAGAAACGGATATGCTGCCACAAAATGTTTCCATTTCAGCAAGCTAGTATTTCTGGCAAAGAACAAACTCAAACCTCTTTAGTAAGGAATGTCAAAGTAGCTCTAATGAATGACTTAACTAGGCTCCCCAGGCCTTGCTAATGGTTCGATATATGAGCTGATCTCTGTCTGATGGCATTTGGCTTAGTTTTGTATCCCTGAAAAATAAACAGAAGGTTTGCCAGTGGCTTCCGTGAGAACAGATTGAGACCATAAAGAAATCAAGACAATTTCCTTCTGGAAACCAGTAGCTTTCTGTTAATAGAGGAATCCAGAGGAAGAGAAAGCAACATGACCTGTGGAAACATTTCATTATCTCAAAATATCCAGCCTCTTGAAATGGAGGATGTGTAATTAAAATGTAGAGATTGAAAAAGAATAAATCTCTGAGTGTGCATAGTAGCAGCCCTCAAAGCAGCTGCTGTGGGCCAGGAGAGGAAGGCAGGGCACTGAGCCATAAGTCTTCTCAGGGGTGGGTAAGAGAGGGCCATGCTGTGCTCTCTGCCTGATGCCCACAAGGATGGGCGTCCAGCACCAGCTTGGCTCACACACATTGGCTGATGTGCATTTTCTAGGGAGAGCCTGATGAGGACATGAGAAATGAAAGATATTTCTGAAATCTTCTGCATGCATTTTCAATGAAATAAGGAAGAAACCTCCAGTTATATCCAGGACTGATGGTGCAGCTTTCTGCAACCTTTTTCTAGCTTCATTTTACACTAAAAATACATTATGCCATTTCCTAAAAGGTTTCACAAATGCTTCTAGTGCACTAGGAAGTGAATAATTCTCTTTATCGTGACACACAAGTGTCTCGGTTCCTCATTAACCTTTCTACAGGATGTGATCTCCTGTAGTTCTGCAGAAGAGACTTTGCTTGGCTGTAGGGTTCTTGTTTTTCCTGTTGCTGCATAGCTCTACAGGGAAATAACCGGTAGTTTTGAAGAAATAGAAAGGAAGTAGAAATAGCAAGGGAGCAACAGAAGCATCTCTTATTTTTCTACACTAGGTTCTCTCTAGTTTGCTGTGCAATTGCCTCATACTTAAAGAAACCTAAGAGGAAATCAAGCAGTTCACACACAGTCCAAAATGCTGTATTACATTATATATGAATCAGACAGTATTTAAAGCCATTATAGCTAGAATATGACCACACACATGCACAGGCATCCATATCATTTTTGCAGACACATAACTCTTCGTGACAAGGACCATGAACTCCTGAATGCATCCAGAGCAGGAGAATTTCAAGGTGACCTCACTACTGCATCACTGAGCTCCAGACAGGGCCAGATGGCCTCATTACAAAGCAGATCGGTGCAGAGGCTAACCATGAGCAGCCCTGTTTCACCTTCCAGATCTATGCTTCCCATCTCAACACTTCAGGAGGCTGTGAGAAGAGCTCAGGCGCACCAAGTCCTCCAGTTCAGTCTATGAACTGCACATAAAATCTAGATACTGTCTTTCACATACTCCTTGTCATATCCTCAGTTCTCTTACCTCTCCTTGAACATGTATCTTCACAACCTATCAAGATCCCCTTATTCAGCTACAAAGGGGGCTCCGCTCACCTCCAGGACCCCTCTCATTCTCCCAGTGACATGACACTTTCAGCCTGCCACAGGTCCTATTTCTGAGTCCCGGGAGACATAAACATGCCTGGGACCTTGGGCAGAAGTGGCCTTCCAGGGCACTGAAACAGGCTCCCCAGAGAGCTTGGGAACACTCAGATGGCTTTATTTTAGTACTTTCACAAGCCAGTTTTCAAACTATTTATGGAGTGGAATCACTCCTGAATGACATATGAACAGTGGCTGTACTATACGTTACTTCTCAAGCCAATTACTGGCTGTAAACAGCTGTACAAAGTGAGGGGGGTGACAGAGAAAGGACCAGGCAGCTTGTCCTTCTTGCCTGAGCTATACATCTAGACAATTAGCCAGAGCGTGTCACATGTCTTTACATTGCACACAAAGGTATTTTACTAATAACTGCCTGTAGAATGCAAACCAGAGCAAATACATTAAAGCACCGTAAGCAATCTTATAATTAATACAACTTTTAAAAACTTTTTTTCCACACATTCACCAAATATTTATAAAACATATCCCAGTGATTAAAAAAAACACCACCCAACATCCAAAATGCAAGTGCACATGCTATTTGCAAAAACTACTTCGCCACTTTCTTTCAGTCGTTTGAAAATGGTGTGCATGGAGGATGCTCACAGGCACCCAGCAAGAAGTCACACCTTGCTCTGTAGTTCTTACCCAGGGTGGGCTGCTGGGACACATCACAGCCTGAGCAAGGAGCTGACAGATAAATCACAACAGAATCCAACCCAAACATTTTAAACTTTATGGCTGCAGTTCATTCGTCCTGTCCAGCTCCACTATTCTAATCTTTTATGGCAGGACTTTGTCATGTATTATAGATACCTTTATATGGCCCACAGGCAAAGGTAGCAGTGGATAAACGTTTGATTTCCTCTTTAGCCAATGGGCAGTTGCTGCTTAGGAAGTGATAAATGAAATGATAAAGCTGTAATCAAAGTCTTATTGTATATTATGAGAAGCGTCATATATCAAAGCTAGGTTCCGAGGTTTCCAATGTGAGTGATTTACATGCTTTTATATCTTTCTTGATCATGAAAGGAACCTCAGAAGCCTAAATCTTAGCAAGCTGTTCACTTTCTTGACATCTTACTGCATTGTGTGATTTTTGTATAAATAAAAACATAAAACCTTGGTAAAAGACCATAGATGTCATCTATTCTAGAAATAACCAGAAAAGACAATATTTTGAAAAACGCAGCTCTTGAGCCATTTTTTGACTGAACACACACATATGCAATTGAATATTTTTGGGGACATTTTAAAAGTAATTTAAAATATATTGGAAAATAATAATGGAAAAAAAAAGTAAGCAACCAAACTCCTCATCCATTACATATACTTTTAATGAAATCAGTATCTCGTCCTGATTGTTTTCTTAACCTGTTTTTGAAAAATGGAAATCCTTCCTGCTAACGGGCACAACTGAAAAAGAACTGTTTGAGCTCAAATGTTTTCGAAGCGTGCCAAGAACAGACCATAAAGAAAAAAACCAACTAATTAGTTTACTTGTCTTCTAAAAGTAAACCAAAAGCAAAAGCCTTTAAAGAACACCGTTCAGAAGTATTGATATCAAAGGAAGATACTGCTGATAATCCTGGCTTCTTTTGCAATGATTTATTCCATATTTTATTGCACAATTTATAAAGAGAATTGCAGCAATTGGAGTCCTTACATTACTACAAGAGATTAAAAGATTTTCTTATCAGACAATTCAGAATTGTGATGATTCACACCTTCATTATTTCTTGAAACACTCCAGCTTCCTCCACAAGTACAGCAAAGGTTTTGCATGACTACATCCCTTAAACTAAACAGTGCTCATGTCATTTTCCCACGGTGTTCAGAACAAGCCAGGGGTGAAAGAGTAACCCTTTCAAGCCAGTTAAACAACAATCATTATTTTAAAATAAACGAAGAGGAGCCTGGTTATTTACGACTATGTGCTCATCTGTTATGCATACCTTACCTTGGAGACATTTGATAGCCCCCTAGAACACTTTGTTAGCTGTAATCTTCAATAATCATTTGGTAAGAAGGTCACATTGGCCTTGTCACAGTCAAAAAGTGGAGATTTGAAGACGCAGTACAATAACAGAACAAATTGAAAGACATTGGAAAATTATTTTTACTGACAGGGTTTCCATGCAAGCATAAAACCTGGGTCAGGGAGAGTCACTTCAGTTAAAAGAACATGCCAGTACTTCTCTTTGCCAGGTTCCATTAAGGACACACCCAACCTTGCTGTGCAGGATGGAAATAAAGAATGAGAATAAAGAATGAGAATGAGCCTCTTGCAAGGAATTTCTTAGAACAAGTGAAGAGGAGCCATCATACTTGCAGTTTTGTTGGATGCCCCAACCAAACACTAGCACAAATCAGACTGCTCTTACGTTCAGGTCTGCAAAAAAGATGTAAACTGAGAGCCAGACTGGTAAGCACTAGAAAATCAGCAAAGAGGTCCAGGGAAGACTTTCCTGGTTTTCATACACTTTTCTGGTGTACAAGAGACCTGATGGGCTGTGCTTGAGAACCAGCTGCACAGAAATGTCTCATTCTTCACACTTGCTCCACAGCATCCTCATATATAATTATGTTTTCATTCTGTAACAGGTAGGCATCCTCTCCACAGATGTGGCTTTTATCAGGAATACCAGTGCGTCCTCAGTAAAACTGGGACAGGGCATCAATTCAGGCTTGTAAAGGATGATAAGGCACTGTGTTACAAGTCCTTAGGTACTATGTATTCTAACCCTGCATTTCCCTCATTATTAACTTCAAATTATGTCCTCAAAGAAGTCAAGGAGGTAGCCCCTCTTCAGTTTTGTAATATCTCCCATGGAGAAATACTCAGAAGAAATTAATTTGGATACTGCCTGTCACTCAGAAGATGCCAAGTCCAATGCACAGGCTCAGAGACAGCATGCTTTCTTCTGCATATAGCCTAGAGTAGGAAAAATGAGTCCATTCCTGTTTAACATCTTTATCAATGACATCATGACAGGACAGAGTTTCTTCTCAGCAAGTTTGCTGATGATACAAAACTGGGAGGCTTGGATGATACACCTGAAGGCTGTGTGGCCATTCAGCAAGACTTG